>QFEC01001871.1:614-36865 GCA_003316585.1 Gomphus bonarii | reverse complement strand
CCTCCTCTGCTTTTTTCAGGTGCTCCACCTCCTCCTCTGCCTTTTTCACCTGCTCCACCTCTTCCTCTGCTTTTCTCAGGCGTTCAGCCTCTTCCTCTGCCTCCACCTCCTTCTTTGCCACCCCCATGTTGTATTGCTCCATGAGCACACAGATCTGGGCTGCAATGTTGTCTAAGCTACTCATGGTTTGGACTCTGGGTGACAAGCATACTTGAACAAATGCAGAAACGCTACATCCTTGTATACCTACTCTAACCAAGCACTAACCTACTTTCCCATGGCAACTTCCATCTTAATAACTGCATCCTCAAGGCTTGGCTTTTAATGGGGAGGTACTGTTAGATCCTAGGTTCCCTCTGACAAATCTCTGCCCTTAGCACCCATTTATCATTCATCTCCACGTTCCTCTGGATCAATCTCAGCCCTCCAGACAGATCTCTATTCTCCATCATACTCCACACCATGGACAACCCCCACGTGACCTCTGCATACTCTGTACTCCATCTCCGTCTTTTCTCCCATGTAATCAATCCAATACATGGACCTCCACATCACTCCTTCTGTTACCTTCCGTGTCATTTTCTAGTATGTTCTATAGTTCCAAATGACCCCATCTCTCATTTAGTATCCCTGCATCCTAGTATAGTAACTCCTCTGCATTTAGATGACCCTGCTCCATATTAATCCCATGCTCCAAATGTATTTAAACCTCCATGTATTTGTAGCTAGTTCCCTAGTTTGAATATCAATTTAGTCTTACCTCATTACCTCCATTCTCACTCCACATCTCTGCTCTGCAACTCTGTAAATTCAAGGACAAGATGACGCAAGAGGGTGCAACACATAAGTTGAAGCCAAGTCCTCTTGACTCTGCACCCTGGCTTGAAATCAACCGTTCAACCACTCCAGACCTCCTGGACAAGATGTCTCTGAATCTGGACTTAACAATGGGCCAGAACAAGCTGCCTCTGATGAACTCAAATGCCTTATCACTTCAATTCCTATCCTTGTTCTCCCAGATCAGACAAAACATCTTTTTCTTGAAACTGATGCCTTAGCATATGAAACTGGTGCTGTACTATTTCAACTTTATGATGGTGGGAAATGGAGACCTATTAGCTTTGTCTCAAAGAGCCTTCAGCAGAGTACAACTATGCTATCCATGACAAAGAGTTAATCTCTGTCATATGTGCATATGTGGTCTAGAAGATTGCTGTCATATCCTGGAGGGAACCAAGTATAAAATTGAGATCCTGAATGACCATCAAAACCTCTCCTACTTTTTCTCTGCACAAAATCTTAATTATGGAAGCCCACTGGTTACTCTACCTCTCTCACTTTGACTTTGAATTGACCACAATCCTGGTCACCACTCAGCTAAACCTGATGTGCCAAGCTCCACACAACCTTCTCTCCACACATCTACACCAGCAGCAACCTCCACACCCACATCTCCATACAACCCACTACCCCAGCCCCAACACACTCCATGATCTCATTCTCTCCCTCACCTCATTTCACACACCCCATTCATCATCCTTCTTCTCCAGCCTTCTCCCCATTCTCCCTGAGCTGTCCTTGTCCAATTCCTGCTTCATATGCCCATGTCAGGAACGGCATTTGGTCCAGATGCACATATGTCTGCTGGGGCACCAACGTGTCCCCTGGCTCACAAAATTTGGAAATAAGAATCATGGACCTGACTGTAAATCTGTGTGTGGTGCTCACAGACATTTTGGGTGCCGGGGCAAGTGAAGATGGGGATGGCGCTGGATCTGCTGTATGCTGGATTGTAGTGTGAAGTTAGATGGGGGAGGGGGGGATTGCATGTCCAGGGGAATGGGACCTGTGGAGATCAGCAAGGAGGACAGGGAGGAGTGTGGGATAACGGCAATAATTCCCTTGGCATGGGATGCGGTGCCGTTCCCAATGAAGTGTAGTAAGGCTGTGAAGGAGAGCCTTAGAGAGGCATTTGTGGATAAGTATTTATGGATAGGTATTTGAGTGTTAATCAAGGGCAGTCATATTTTGGGGAGTGTGCATGGTCATGTGCTGTGCTGTGCTCAGTGTTATTGTTATGTTGTACCTTGCTATGATGTTTTTTTTTTTGTTCTTTGGGTCTATGCAGTTGTTGGATAAACACTACCACACACCAAGGGTAGGAGAGGAGAAATTGAAAATGCTTGTCAAGGGCTACTGATACATATGAGGGTAATAGTTTTTGGACCCACACGATTGGCCTTTGTGGCCCCTTAGTTACCATTGGTTATAGCCTCTTATATCTATTTACAATCAAGGTAATTTGTTGCGAACCAGGGAGGCATGATTCTTCTGATTTTTTGTCAACACATATATCCAACTGAAAAAGTACCATACATGTCAAGAACACTGGCCATATCCTGTATGCTGGGTGTGGCATCAATGATCGAAAATTAACGTGGGTAATGCTGGTGCATAATTCCAACCCTGGATACATCCAACTGAAAAAGTGTCATACATGTCAAGAACACTGGCCATATCCTGTATGCTGTGGGTGTGGCATCAATGATTGAAAATAAAGTGGGTAATGCTGGTGTATAATTCCAACCCTGGTTGTATTTATATCATTCCATTGTCACTGAATGTGAGAGTTCATTGCATGCAAGATGTCGATCAAAGATGGACTCCAGATGCCGAGACAGAGGGTAGAGATATAGGTAAAGCCTCAGAAGGAGCAAGCGATCGATGGTACCATATAAGCACAAAGCTTCATTCTACTTCATCACTTGTTCGACAGATGTGCATATTGGAGATTCAGTTCATTAGTGGCGTAATCTCGGCAGAAGACTGAGGTGTCTAGGTATTTCCTTTATGGCAAACGAGCAAAGGGGAAAAGGGATGATCCATGATGTAGTTACTGCTTCAAGTGTCACATGTCTTTGGATTTCAGGTAAGCCCAGCTTGGTGCAAGGAATTGGCAGAGAAGTTGACCTTGTGTAGTATTCTTCCATATTGTTCAAAGCACATATTAAGATGGAAGGCAGCCGCAGGCAGTGTCCTTGGATCCATCATAAATATTTTTACTCAGGAAGTCCTGTAAGGAGCACAAGTTCTGGTATAAGACATGAGTCCTATCTCTACTTGTTACCCAGCCATCACTTTTACATCATGTCTATACCTGAATTTCTTCAATGGACTCCACTTAAAAATATTTTGGATCAAGAATTGGCTACCCTAGTGGCAGCAGGTACATTCTCATGTGCCAGCACTCCAAAGTCTCATGCTAACCCCCTTCTCATTTCAGAAACCATAATGAAGTGCTCTGGGATTGCATTATTGGCATTCTTGATATATGATCATGGGGAGCAGATCCCACTCGTTTCACTCTCTGCAAGGCTAATGTTCAGATATACCGCCAGTTATCACCCTTGATGCCAAGGTAGATTACACATTTTGTTGTTATTGCCACATGTCTTGAACCCAACTCAGGTTACAATAATCGTCACTCACTTGGAAAAATACTGTTCATATTCATCAGTATCAACCTAGACAACTTACGGCACAATCATTGATACCAAACCTCACACATTGCCATAAACCAGACTCGTTACTTCAGACTTGTGTCTCTTACTATTTATGTCTTGGGTGCGCCGTTGTATTATCATCCACTGCATTGTTAAAATGACACAGCTAAGGCCAGTTCATGTCATCACTCTCTGATCAGGTCAGATGCTCTTTAGACACTTGGCACCTTGTGTAGTCTGATTGAGGTTGCTTTCTCACCAAGAACAGTTGTAAGTGCAAATATCATTCAATATTATTTGTTTGGTTTACACTTCTGGTACAGCTGTAGAACATATCTGCCATTTGTCCCTGCATCGTATGTTGGTTTTATGAAGCTTGTGTTTTTGCTCACCTGAATATATAGTTTCACAATCTTATTTATTTATCAGTGCACAAGGTGAAACTATATTCTATCAATGGTAAACTGAAATAAAAGAGACTGATGATATTGTTAATAGTCATATCTCTGGCCCGTGTGAGCCCATCGTTTCAACATAAGCATGCAGATATAATAAACTTGTTCTTAGATTTATGCTGTCTATTATTGCAACAAAAAAACTCTTTGTGCTGGCTGGCTTGTGTTTTTTGTCTCTTGTTGCTTGGATAATCATTTATTATTATTACCTCCCTGTTGGTGAGATATATCATACATTATCCTTCAGATATGGTATAAACACTCCAACAGGCATTGCATTCAGTCATAAATCTCACCTCACTGGGTGCTTTGGGATTTCAAACCTTCAGATCATTGTCCTTATTCAGATTCCCCAATTTATAGCTGAGACTGGTCTTTGTGTTTGCATCGTTTACAAAGGATGGACAATATATAAAAATGAGTATGGGTCACCATTGCTCAAGATGCTCATACATGACAGGTTAGTTTGCAGTTCTTGATGCAGAGTATTCTGACAGGGATAACTTTGTGTAGTATACTCTACTTCTTCAGGTCAACGACTTCTTTATGATCCCTTCTGCTTTAGTAACCTATCTCATAGTGTTTTTGGTGTTGGCCTTGTTATCATCTTGATCTATACTTATGGACCCAAAAGATATTCATTTGTTTTAGTTGGGTAAGTCATTTACGATTCAACAGAAAATTTGGGACTTAAACATTGTTTAAAGGTGGGAACTTGCGATCCCGTGCTCCATGGCCAATCATTTGCTTCTTAATATGGTCAAGACTTATTCCCAACAGGAAACATCATTTGAACCCACTCAGTCCATCAGATTTTATTGATCATCGGTCATTGAGATAGACTTTGTTTCCTCCCTGTAGAACTTGACAAGATTAAAATCTGGAGGAGTAGGGAATAGAATGATGTAGTGTTTTTGTTTTTATTGAGAATATCACTGGAAATTTATTTTTTGTTTTTAGGGGGTCAAGAAAATGGTGAGACATGTGTACATGAGGGGATGATGTATACAGGACATCACACAGGCAATACAATTTATACAGGAGTTTGGGGAGAGAAAAGACAACAAAATATAATAAAGTACATACAGATAAACTAAGAGCCAGAAAGGAGAACATGTTTTGTAAGGATAATGGCTGGCCAGACACATGCCGGTCCTACGATGTATGCGACTGGAATGGGCACTTCAGTTTGGTTAAAGTGAGTGGGATTTTGATGTAGAACATTTTGTGGCTTTGGATACAAGGGGAATTATATAAATGAAATAGGGGATGAGTGTCCTATAGTTTTTGTAGAATAAGTGTCAATGTATGGATGAGAAATCATTTGTAAGTTTTGTATAATGTTCACTTTTAGCGGCTATAAGTACTGGGCACTAAAACATCAAATACCTGTGAAACTGTTTTATTAACAAACAATGCAGAATTCTGATAATATGAACAAAGAAAAATGTTATTTTATCCAATAGCCAGTATTAGATACAATAGCATTCTGATAATATTCATATTCTGGTAATTGTAGGGATTCCAATCTTTGGCTCCTGTTAAGTCTGGAGTCAAAGACGTCTTGTCTGGGGGTCTGGAGCGGTCAAACAATTGATTCAAGCCAGGTGCAGAGTTGAGAGGACTTGGCTTCAACTTATGTGTTGTGCCCTCTTGCGTCATCTTGTCCTTGAATTTATGGAGTTGTGAAGCGGAGTTGCGGAGTGAGAATGGAGGTAACAAGGTAAGACTAAATCAATATTTAAACTAGGGAACTAGCTACAAATACATGGAGGTTTAAATACATTTGGAGCATGAGATTAATATGGAACAGGGTTGTCCGAATGCAGAGGAGTTACTATACTAGGATGCAGGGATACTAAACAAGAGATGGGGTTGTGTGGAACTATAGAACATACTAGAAGATGACATGGAAGGTAACAGAAAGAGTGACATGGAGATCCATGTATTGGATTGATTATGTGGGAGAAAAGATGGAGACAGAGTACAGAGTATGCAGAGGTCACGTGGGAGTTGTCCATAGTATGGAGTACGAGGGAGGATAGAGATCTGTCTAGAGGGCTGAGATTGATCCGGAGGAGCGCAGAGATGAATGGTAAATGGGCACTAGGGGCAGAGATTTGTCAGAGGGAACCTAGGATCTAACAGCTCCAAAATACTTCCCACAAATGCTTCATCTGGAGACAATTGGATTCAAATTGTAATACAACTCGATGGGGGAAAGGGAAAAATATAGAATAAATCTTGAAAAATACATACTCTCAGGCCTGTCAAAGTATGATCGGCCGAGCCTCAGTTCGCTTGGTTGCAACAACCAAGGTCCTTCCATTAGTCCTTGACTTACAAGTCTTAGGATCACGTTCAGCTCGGCTCGGTTACATTCCCCTTCACTCCATTTCTTCTTTCCTTCATTCACTTCACTTCTCTCACCTCGGTTCATGTACAGGTATGTATGCCCACCTTCATTCTTTCTAGCACTTTTGCTCCACATATCTTCATTGTAGTTTCCATGCTTAATGCAACCCTGTTGCATATCTTAAATGCTTCTCTTTTCCTATATAAGCTACCCATTATCTGTATGTATTCTCCATTCAGATAATTGACTTAGTTAGACATACATCCTCTAGTTCTTAAGTCTCTTCGTCCACCGCTCGGTTCTGACAACCTCAGGCACCAACCGAGCCTTCTCTGAAATATAGTGGCTCAGCGGATAGATAGGTGCAATGCACAAACGTTGAAGCCAACGCCACATCAAGTCTTCGGCTCATTGGACCGAGCTGAACCACCTGAACCAAGGGCATGTTGTGCACGCACTCAACAAGGCCTGAGTATTTCATTGAAATAACTAGCCATATAGGCTCCTCATCGTTGTAATCAATTGAAAATACTCCAATATGTTCATATATGCACCTCTATGCACTCCAAATAAGTCAGATCCACAATAAATTTTTGTAGTAACATTCTTCAGCATAACATTGATCATTATGGCTCTTTAACCTGTCGTAAAATTTGTTAGAATTATTATTTTTCATAAGAATCATGATTCTGCTTATTCTCCAACAGAACTGAGTCTCTGGTGTGGTGGAATCAATGGACAAATAGTAATATTGAGAAATTTGGAAAACCCTTGGATGTATTGTTTATTCAGACTAAAAATGATAGTATTTACAGTGGGATTGTGTGCTTCACTCTGAAGGATAGGGGAAAAAGACATCTATTTTTTTTTTGGATCTGAAATATGACAGTTTAAGATTGTGTTTTATTGTTGCTTTGGTAAAAGCATTGTGGTAAGTGCAGGCAGAAGTGGATGTCCCCTGAGCTCTTGGAATACCTACCCAGATCAGTAACTACCACTGGCCAAGTAACTGGCACTATTATGTGAATCTTCATCCTGTTCACAGGGTGCTGGCTCAGTGTCAGGGGATGACCCTTCTCAATCTCTGGTTCAGCTCTGAGATATCCTATTCAAACTCCAATTGATCTGTCACATCCAGGATGTCCATCACCTCCATGATGTCCATTTCCCCATAACTAGACACTCTATGATGGAGGACAGGGCCTGTAATTAAGAGTTGTCTGGGGGTGATGGATGGTTTCTAACTAAGAGTGATGATCTGGGAGTCAAATGGAACCTTTGTCTGGGGGTGTATGCTATGGAATATCTGTGTAACTGTCTAATGACTCTTGGTGATGAATATGGCCCTTTAGTGCCTGTACTGAGAGGTCAGCTCTGAGATCTATGGGGAATGTAAAATCAATAACAAATTGGTTATTGAACCTGTGTGCTTGAAACATTGTGAGATACTTATGATAGTAACTGGGAACTTCTCTGATTTATTTCAGGTCTCAAATGACAAGCCTTTGATGGGAATCATGATATTGATGTAAGTGAGGTGCTGGTGAAGACAAGGAGTGATTCTGCTTTATGGGCAAGAAGAACTGCTTTTCTTACTATGTCTTAAGCTACTACTTATAGAGAGTTACTATTTTGACATGATATGAGTGAGAAAAAGAAATTGTCTGCTTTGGGATAGACATGTTGATGTCCCATGCTATATGTACCACTGCATCATGTATTCTGGCCTCTGTTTCTGATCGGTATCCCTTGAAAATACTTGAGGCTTCTCTTTGCTGTGTGTCCTTGTTATTCCATCAGTTCCATTGAGTCTGGGTTGCGTCTGTCAGTTCCAATGGGGCACCCAATGCCTGTGGCTGCATATATGTGCCCCTTTCTCTCCTGTCTCAATAAGTCCTCCAGTCTTTTTGTATGTCTTTTCTATCCTTCTTATCTCTTATTTCTGCTGTGACTGCTGTCCGTATGCTCCAGGGTTGACCCTGTGAGTCCCTTCCATTCCTTCCATCTCCTAGCCACCCAGGCACCTCTTTGTCCCAGGACCAAAGTGCTGTGTCCATGTGGTATCTAAAACATTCTGTATCTATGGGAAGTGAAGCTATCGACTTGATTCTTTTTGGGGATTGTGAGTATCTGTGTCTACTTGAGTTCTGGGTGCATATACTAGGTAAGAGAGTCTGTGTTCTTTCTAACTATTTATTTTTGTGCTTTTTTTGTATTTATTGTATATACTATGGAAATCTGAGTACTTTATAACAGGGCCTAGAGCCAGGTACCTGGGCTTCAGACTTGGTACCAGGAGGTAGGCTCAGGTAACCCCAGATGGGCACTTACAAAGGAATGTATGGACCACTTACATAAAGAGTATATAGAGAGAGGCTTCCTAGTGGTAGAATCCTTAGACTTTCCTTTTAGGATTTCCTCTGCTTAGGTGAGAACCCTAGTCATACTGTATCTAAGTAGTAGTTGTATAAACTTAGGATTTCCTCTGCTTAGCTCTGTGAGACCTCTCCAGGATTACTAAGAGAGTTGCCCTTACATTAGGAAAGTCTCTCCTAATAGGACTTGGAGCTGTGTCACAGTACTGTCATATGCAGCCTCAGACTTAACAAGAGTAACTCAGAAAGTACCACCTCCTGGACATATTTAACACCAGACTCCCCCTCCTTAGAAAAAGCAACAGATCCCCCTACAAGTCTCAACCTGGATATAGATGCAGACAAGTGATTCCAGAGGTTAGACCAAGAACTGGTGGAAAACAAAGCAGCAAATGCAGCAATTGGCAAATCCCTAAGGGCAATTATGTCCAAACTAAACAATGACCCCAGACCCAGAGAATGACCCAATGCCAAGTGCATGACCTCCGGACCTCTGGGCCTCTGGAACACTAGTCTGTTAGTGAACTCCCAAATCAGGCCAGCACCTCCATTGGACTTTGATGGAGATAGGGAGAGGGGCAGGGCATTCCTCAACTCCTGCAACATTGACCTGGTAATCTGCAGTGACCAATTCCCAAACAACCAGGCTCAGATACACTGGGCCCTCTCCTACTTCAAATCCAAATGTGTGGCTTAATTTGCAAACAAAGTCCTCCAGAATGAGAGAAATAGACAGCCTCATTACTTAGACTGGAGGGCCTTTGAATCAGACTTCATAGCAAACTTCTGTCCCAAAAACAAACAGCTGACAGCCCTCACATGATTGGAAGGCACTAGCTGGTACCAAGGCAAGGACTCTGTGGAGGAATATATCAACCAATTTGAGGAGCTGGTGGACCTTGTGGAATCTCATGACAACAAGATGGTTGTAGTCAAGTTCCACAGAGGCCTTGAGCCAGGAATCCAAACCAAAGTGGCCCTTCTTGGAAATGGAATGCCAGAGTTTGACAACTCTAAGGGATGGAATGAAGCAGCTTGAAGGGTCACCTGTAACAGAGAGGCAAACAAGGCATTTATGCAGGCCTAATGCACTCAACTCTGGACTCCATCTCATCCACTGAGTGTATCCTCAAAAACAATCCCAAGTGCTCCAAGGATTCCAAGCTCCCTGCCCTGATTCTCAAATTTTCCTTGACAGACTCCTGTGCCTTTGCCCACAACATCAAAGGAGGATCCAGTGCCAATGGAGGTAGACCAAACACAAGGGAGGACTGCTACTCCAGGACTCTGCCTCTGCCATCAGAAGCCTTGGCATTATGTCTGAGACTGTCCTTTATCCTTTGATATCCAAACCATGAGCGCAGAAGAAAAGCTAGGGCTAATACCAGAACTCTTGACCCTTGCAGATATGGCTGGAACCCCAACCATGGAGCCTATGGGCAGTGCTGTGATTGAGGAAGGAAGGGAAGAGGAGGAGGAGGATCTTAGAGCTGGCAGTGGGTGAGTAGTGTGCCCCCACTGCCTGTACATAACCAGTTCTCTTGTCTAGAAACAGAGTGTGACATGACCCCTACACAATGTCTCCAGGATGAGGAACCACACATAGTCACACAAAAGGTTGAAACTCCCCGGAAGCAATCCCAGATGAGGCTCCAAAAATGGGAAAGATGACTCCCAAAAAGGTATATAATGGCAGTCACTCCAGATCCAAAATCTCTTGTCATTAAGGTAGAACTTCAGACAGCTGACACTGCAGAAGTCAAGTCTGGACCTGCCCTTGTGGACTGTGGAGCCACTGGGCAGTTCATGGACCAAGGATATGTAGAATGGCATTGCCTCACCACTCAATGAAGCAGAAGCCATCAAAGAGATCATAGATGTCATCCTCTGGGCGAATGGGCACACTGAGTGTACCACATTTGCAGTCACCAGCCTAGGGAAGCAAGACCTCATCCTGGGGTTCACCTGACTGGAAGAACACAACCCAGAGATAGACTAGTGAATGCAAAAGGTCAGCATGAGCTGATGTCCAGTCAAGTGTCATACTTGCTGAGTGGAAATCCAAGATGAACACAAAAGGGTCTGAAAACTTGAACATCACATTCAAGAGTGCCAAGCAGGCCCATTCCCCAGCCTTCTAGAAGAGGAAGATGTGGATGAAGAAGAGAGTGGCAAGGAGTTGAGAGATCCACTGGATGACCTGGAAGAAGGAGACTGATTGATGTGCATAATGCTGCCACAAGATGCTGAGCAAATATGAGCTACACAAACCACACAAAGGTTGGCTGAAGCTCACTACAAAAATACCCAAGCCAAAACTGAAGTTCCAGAGTACCTCTGAGACTTTGAAAGTGTCTTTGCAAAGGAGTCATTTGATGAACTCCCAGACAGAAAAATCTGGGACCATGCCATCAAACTGGAAATAGGTTCTAGTCCAACTAATTGCAAGGTGTATCCCATTTCACCATTAGAACAGGATGAACTAGATGTTTTCATCCAGGAGAATCTCTGAACAGGACACATTCAGCCCTGCAAGTCCCCAATAGCATCTCTGGTCTTTTTCATTAAAAAAAAAGGATGGGTCCCTTTGACTTGTGCAGGACTACTGGAAGCTGAATGCCATGATGGTGAAGAACAGTTACCTGATTCCCCTCATCTCAGAATTAGTAAACCAGCTCAAGGGGGCCAAATACTTTACAAAACTGGATGTCCAGTGGGGATACAACAATGTTCAGATTAAAGAGGGTGATGAGTGGAAAGCCACATTCCAAACTAACAGAGGACTGTTTGAACCATTGGTGATGTTTTTCAGACTCGCCAATAGTCTGGCCACTTTTCAGATGATGATGAATGATATTTTCCAGGACCTCATCTTAGAAGGGATGGTCTGCATATACTTTGATGACATTCTCATCTACTCAAAAACCCTAGTTGAACACCGGAGGGTCACACATTGAGTGCTGGAGCACCTTCAGGACCACAAACTCTATCTCCAAAAAGAGAAGTGTGAGTTTGAATAGATGCATATTGAGTATCTCAGACTTGTCATATCAGAGGGGAGGGTTGAGATGGATCCAGTTAAGATCCAAGGAGTAACAGAGTGGCCAACTCCAGAGAACTGCAAGGATTTCCAATCATCTCTTGGATTTGCTAACTTTTACCAACACTTCATTAAGGACTTCTCCCTTCATGCTTGGCCACTCTTTAACCTCACCAAGAAAGGGGAGCAGTGGAAATGGGGAGAGGAGGAAGAAATGGTACTCCAGAAACTGAAAAGACTGATTACAGAGGCCCCAGTCTTGGCTTTCCCAGATGACTCCTGGACATACCAAGTAGAGGCAGATGCCTTGGACTTTGCCACAGGGGCCACCATCTCACAGCAGTCACCAGAGGATGGAAAATGGTACCCAATCGCCTTCTTCTCCAAAAGTCTAAGTCCAGTGGAGAGGAACTATGGGATCCACGAAAAACAAATGCTAGCCATCATCTGAGCCTTGGAAGAATGGTGGCATTTCTTAGAAGGGAAACAACTCTGGTTTGAGATCTGGACAGACCACAAAAACCTGGAGTACTCTTGAACTTCAAAAAAGCTAAACTGAAGACAAGCCCAGTGGTCCCTCTACCTGTCCCACTTTTACTTCACACTCCACCACTGACCAGGCCAGAGTATGGGCAAGGCAGATGCTCTCTCAAGGAGGCCTGACCATGGATCAGGAGCAGAGGATAATGAGAATATGACCCTCCTACAGCTGGAGCTATTCACAATTTGAGCTCTTGAAGGGATTACAGCAGTGGGAGAAGAATGGGATCTCCTTGAGGATATCTGAGCACAACTCCAGACCTCAGGGTTGGAAGACCCTGTAGCCAAAGCCATCACTGAACTCTGGAAAGGGCATGCAAAATCTGTACAGTCTGCAGAGTGGGAAAAATGAGATGGCCTCCTCCAATTCCAAGGGAGAATCTACATCCCTAATGACCCTAAACTACAAAGGCACATTGTGTCTCAGCACCATGACACAAGTGGCTGGGCATGCAGGAAGGTGGAAAACACTAGAGCTTGTATCCTGGAATTATTGGTGGCCACAAATGTCATGATATGTGGGACAGTATGTGAAGACATGTGACTCCTGCATTTGGACAAAAATCCACAGGCAACCTCCAGTAGGAGAGCTCGAACTGCTACCAATCCCTGAACTCCAGTAGGACACAATCAGTGTGAATTTCATAGTGGAACTCCCAGAAGCTCATGGACATGATACAGTCATGAATGTGGTAGATTCTGTAAGCAAAAGAGCACACTTCCTCCCCACAAACACAACCATCACAGCCCTGGGAGCAGCATGGCTCTATCTGATACATGTGTGGAAGTTGCATGGACTTCCAAAGCAGGTAGTCTTGGATTGTGGACCTCAATTCATTTTGGAGTTTAAATTTGAACTTTACTGGCCCCTCAGAATCAAGCTTGCAGCAACAACAGCCTTTCACCCCCAAGAGGATAGACAGACTGACCATGTCAACCAGGAGTTGGAGCAGTACCTCTGGGTGTTTGTCAATGAGCATCAGGAAGACTGGGAGAACTCCTACCATTAGCAGAGTTCCAGTACAACAACCATGTCCACTCAGCCACACAGCAAACCCATTTATGCTAGATATGGGACTACACCCATGAATGGGCTTTGAGCCATCACAGCCAGAGTCACATAGAGAGACAGTGAATGAGTTCAAAGACCAAATGAAGAAGTTACTGGAGGAAGCCAGGTCTGCACTTGTAAAGGCAAAGGATGACATGGCTCAGTACTACAAACAACACCAAACTCCAGCTCCAGAGTACCAGGTTGGAGATAAAGTGTTCTTAGATGCCTCAGATATCTGGACAAACTGGCCCTCACAGAAACTGAGCCACCGGTACCTTGGACCCTACATCATCCAACAGAAGGTGGGCAAGCATGCATACAGACTCAAACTACCACTCTCCCTATCTCAACTCCATCCTGTCTTTAATGTGGTCAAACTCCTCCCAGCCCCGGAAGATCCAATTCCAGGTCAGAAGTCTGAACCACCTCCACCACTGGAGTTAGTAGATGGGGAAGAGAACTATATGGTGGAAAAGGTACTAGACAGCTGGCTGATGCAAGGACAATTCTACTTAATGGGAGGGTAATGGCTATGAGGAAAACACATGGATAAAGAAGGGGCACATGGCTGCACCAGCCAAATACAGGAGTTTTACCAGCTGCACCCAGGAGCACCTTGGAGGATTTGGTCATGTCAAAGTATGCTCTACTGAGCCTTGGTTCACTCAGTCATACTGACCAAAGTCCCCACATACCATATTACAAGTTATAGACTCATAAGTCTTACAAGTATGTTTGGTTCAGTTTGGTACATTCCACTTCATTATATTCTCATTCATTTGTTTGCTTTGCTTCAGTTACCCTTGGTACATGTACAGGCATGTATGCTCACTTTTCATGTTTTACTATTCTTACCCCCATATCTTATATTCTCATTTCCATGCCTTGTGCAATGTTGTTGCATATCTTATGGCAACTCATTCTCTATATAAGTAATTATTCCTCATGTATGTATTCTCCATATAGATTATTGACTAAGTTAGACATACACAACATGAATTTCCAGATGTGACCTAACTCCTTTATTGATGATATGCAGAAGGTCAATTACATGATCTCCTACCTCAAAGGGACCATGCTGGAATGCTTTGAGTCATATCTCACTGGCAATCCCCAAACCAAGCCAAGCTAGGCCACCAACTTGGATGGCTTTCTTGATGAATTACAGATCAACTTCAGTTCATGGGACAAACAAGCCAAGGCTGAGATTGTCCTCAAAAAACTAACTATGCACGAAAACTACAAGGCCACTTGGTTCTTTGTGGAATTTTACAGACTCGCTGCATTTGTCAACTACAATGACAACGCCCTGCTTTGGAAGGCATATACAGCCCTACCGAAGTGAATCAAGGATGGCTTTGTCCATTTTGACAAGCCTCAGACCCTTGACCAGCTCCAAAATATTGTTCAGCAGATTGACATGAGATACTGGGAGAGAAAGGCAGAGCAGGCCCAAGAGGGCCCTGCTGAGCCAAAAAAAGAAGGAAAGTCAGACAAGCCCAAGACAACTAACATGGACAACTCTGACAGCCTGAAAAAACCTAAGGGCAAGGGCAAGGACAATTCTGCATCCCAGCTAAACCCACCCAAGTATGCAAACAAGCTTGGTAAGGACAGCAAGCTCCTTCCCAAGGAATGCCAGTGACACACTAACAATAATCTTTGTCTCTTGTGTGGCGCTGACAGTCACAAAGTCGCAGACTGCGTGAAATCCACAAAGTCATGAGTGATGACAACTCTGAAGGGACTAAGCAACCTTGTTCACAGTAGGGTGCAGGATTTTCCAAAAGATCTATTAATTTCACTCCTCAGTGGTGGTTAACACTATAGTATATTTTAGGTGTACCTATTAATTTCACTATATATTAAGAAATAACGAGAAATTAGCTATTATTTTATTACTACTAGATGGGTTGCTCACCTCCTCAGTGGTGGTTAACACTGAGGAGGGAAGAAATATGTGGGCAAAGTCTCACCTGCATATATGCTTGAATCAGCCTCTTAGTGAGGCAAATATTGGGCACAGCACCTGATAGTGTACACAAAATAAAGTGAGATCTCGGTCACAAATGAAGGGAAAAATACCAGAAAAATCAGAAAAATATTTCAACATATAAAGAACAGTTCTTGATGGGTTTGACCATAAAAATATAAATATATTAAGTTTGATTCTGTCAGAGGTGGTATAGTGCATATATGCACCCTATAGCTCCTGCTGAACTTTGGGGGCACACATGTAGTCTCGAGGTGGAGGCAGATCTGGGTACTGCACCTGGTAGTGTACAGCAAAATAAAGTGAGAACTCAGGCACCAATAATAGGAAAAATTCAGAAAAATGTTACAGCATATAATGATTGTTCTTGAGGGTTTTGACCATAAAAATACAAATATATTAAGTTTGAATCTGTCAGAGGTGGTATAGTGCATATATGTACCCTACAAACTCCTTTGACCCCCAAAGTGGCTATTGCCTCAGATACTAAAGCCAAAAGTTTAGCTAAGGCTACCAAGCTAAAAAAATAGTCCACAACTCTTTGGCCTCTGAGCACCCCAAGAGTTGCATTGACTTGGCTGGTGTTAGTAGTGAGGTTAAGCTCAATGCTTCTGCTTTATTTAATCTAAACTCTTTAATAGTTTACTTGTCTTCTGATTCCATTCCCAGTTCTTCTGATACCCCATTTAAATGCTTGATAGATTCAGGTTCCACTCATAGTTTTATGGAATCTACTTTCATCCAAAATCATAGTATACCCACATGTTCTATCCCTCCAATCCCTCTGAAATTATTCAATGGTAGTATGAACTCGGTCATTACTGAACTAGTAGAAATACCTATCCATTTCCCCTCAGGACACACACATTCCATAGAATTTTATGCCATGTCATTAGATACTTCTGTTTTGGTAGTTCTTGGACACAACTGGCTCACCTGATACAATCTGTTGATTGACTGGGTATTGGGCAGTATTACATTCTGAACCACCTCTATGGAGTCTATGGACATCCCAAGGGCCTCAGCCAAGCCAGCTCCTGCCGCCTCACCATTGCCCAAGTCTGAATCCACCCCCAAGCTGGAAACCCCACATATAGCCTTAGTTATTACAGTGTTAGATCCTAGGCTCCCTCCGACAAATCTCCGCCCTAGCGCCCATCTATCATTCATCTCCGCACTCCTCCAGATCGATCTCAGCCTTCTACACAGATCCTGATCCTCCACCGGACTCTGCGCCATGGACAACCTCCATACACTCCGTACTCTGTCTCCGTCTTTCTTCCCACGTCATCATTCCGATACCCAGACCTCCACGTCACTCCTTCTATTATCTTCTGTGTCATCTTCTAGTATGTTCTATAGTTCCACATGACTCTGTCTCTCATTTAGCATCCCTGCATCCTAGTATAGTATCTCCTCTGCATTCAGACGACCCTGCTCCATATTAATCTCACACTCTGAATGTATTTAAACCTCCATGTATTTGTAGCTAGTTCTCTAGTTCGAATATCGATTTAGTCTTACTTCACTACCTCTGCTCTCACTCTGCAACCTCCGCTCCGCAACTCCATAAATACAAGGACAAGAGGACACAAGAGGGCGCAACACATAAGTTGAAGCCAAGTCCTCTCGACTCCGTACCCTGGCTCGAAATTGATCGTTCGACCGCTCCAGACCTCCCGGACAATATGTCTCTGACTCCGGACTTAACATACAACCACATTCACACATGCTTGCAAGCTAGAAGGTTCACAAGTTTTTTGGCTTGACCTCTCAGCCATCAACACTACTTCAGTTCAGTCAGCTAAGGTCTCCTCCACTCCATCCATTTTGGTTGACCTAGAAAATGTCCTGGAAGAGTATCACAACTTTGCAGATGTCTTCAGCAAAGCAAAATCTGAGACTCTAGGATCACATTGGCCTTAAGATCTCAAGATCACCCTGGAAGATGGTGCAAGGATGCCTCATCCACCTCTGTACTCCCTGTTGACTTCAAAACTAGAAGCTCTCTGCACACTTTTAGATGAACATCTGAATATGGGTTTTATCTGGTCCTCTACATCTTCATATGGTGCACTGATCCTGTTCATCAGTAAAAAGGATGGCTCACTTCATCTATGTGTCAACTTTTGGGCACTCAACAAAGTAACCAAGAAAGATCACTACCCACTCCTGCTCATCTCAGACCTTTTGGATGCTCCTGGCAAGACTCAAATCTATTCCAAAATTGATCTTCAGCATGCATTCCATCTAATCTGAATCACCAAAGGCAATGAGTGGAAAACAGCATTCAAGACTCACTATGGGTTGTATGAATGGTTGGTCATGCCTTTCACCTTGTCTAATGCCCCTGCAGCTTTTCAAAGGTGTATGAACAATATCCTCAGTGACCTATTAGATCATTGCACGGTCACATATATTGATGATATATTGGTCTATTCTGACACTATTGAACAGCACTGAGAACATGTCCAGAAACTTTTATGATGACTTAGAAAACACAGCCTATTTGTCAAAGCTAGTAAATGTGAATGGCACAAATATTCAGTCAAATTCCTTGGTTACATCCTCTGAACCAATGGACTCACCATGGCTGAAGATAAAGTCAAAACCATCCATGACTGGCCTGAACCAAGAAAAGTTAAAGATGTTCAGTCCTTCCTCAGCTATGCTAATTTTTATTGTCATTTTATTTTCAATTACTCAGACATCACTGTACCTCTCACTTGCCTAACTCATAAGGACACACCCTGGGCATGGACTGAAGACTGTCAAAAGCCTTTTGACTTCCTGAAGGCTGCCTTTACCTCGGCACCCATTCTCATGTATTGGGAACCCAACTGACCTTTGGTTGTGGAGACCAATGCTTCCAATTATGCTCTTGCAGCTATCCTTTCCATCATAACTCTGAAGGTGAAATTCATCCAGTAGCCTTTCACTCCTGAACTTTTTCAGGTCAAGAGCTCAATTACGATGTGCACGATAAAGAGTTGTTAGCAATCTTTGAGGCTTTCAAATGTTGGTGACACTATCTGGAAGGCTTGGCCAAACCAGTTGACTTTGTTACCAACCACAAAAACCTTGAGTATTTTTCTACTACTAAAGTGTTGACCCATTGGCAGGCTTCTTGGTCTGAATACCTTTCTCAATTCAACCTCACGATTCGGTTCCATCCTGGGAAACTCAGCACTAAGCCCAATGCTTTAACTAGACGATGGGACATCTACCTAAAAGAGGGCAATAGTGACTACAGAACAATCAACCCACAAAACTTTTGGCAAATCTTCACATCCTCACAACTCGTAGAATCACTTTGTGCGACTCAACTCATCATTCCAGCTCTTTGAGCAAGCATCATCATGGACTCTGAGACACTCCATTCTGACATTCTATCCATGCTTCCCACAGATCCCATAGCATTGCAACATCTCAGTTCAGACCTGAAACTGAACCTAAGGTGGACACAAACAGAAGATGGATTTCTTGGATGGACAACCAAATATATGTACCCAAAACTAACAATCTCAGATTACAAGTACTTCAGTATAAACACAATCACACACTCTCAGGTCACTTCAGTCAAAACTGTTGTAAATTGGCAATTATTTCAGATTATATGCATATATTTCAACACTAAAACACTCATATCTCCACCATTTTCAACCCCATCACCATGAGATTTTTCAGCAAGGTTGAAGACTATTCAAAGTATCTATATGAATATTTTCACGATTTTAGGATAGCATTTTGGCAGATACCACCCGCACGGCCACGTACCTTAACACCGAGACCCCGCACCACCGTCCGGAATTGGTAGAGGCACAAGCAACTTGGCAGAAGCATTTTCTGATACATATTCTATTTCTATATTTCCCTGTGACTACAGTTTTCCCCCCTAAATATTTCCCTATACCAAAAAGTCCGTGCAGTCGCGCATATATCCCGCATTAGGCCATCTTCTATTTTCACTCCGTCTTATTTTCAGCTTACCAACATTTTTCCATTTTCTTTAAATACTCAGAATGTATCTAGAGAAAATCAGATAATTCCAAATACAATTCCATTAGAATTCCATAGAGGAAAAGTCCCTAGGAATTATCCCTACTCTCGAAAATCTCATTCGCGCCGAACCGCAGGTTCAGCGCCGAACTTTCACACTTTCCTAATTAGGACTATCTCGTCGTAAACTCGTCGTACAAGTGATCGGAGACCACAGCTACGTCCTCACATATTTCTACTTCATTTCTATATAGCTTTCATATTATTCTGAGTTGTATAAGACTCACAATTCGCTGAACCGGCGCTTTGGCGCCCAGACCGGTTTCCTGGGGCGGCGCCTAAGCGGAGGCAAAATCCGGCAGTACAGTTATTCAGAGTAGTTTTGGAATATCTCCATATTTTCCCTATTGATAAATACAATTCAAATTCTCATAAAATCTGTTCCTTTTGCACCTACTTTGTCCCGCCATTTTTGGGGTTTTTACCATTCATATTACACCCAAAAAGAATATACTTACAGGAAACCTAACCAGTAATTTGTCAACCCCCATTTCAACAAAAACAAGACATTGGCCTTCATTTGCCGAGAATACACTTGGCCAGGTCTTTGAACTTTGGTCATTGATTTCTGCAAGTCTTGCACCACATGTATGCATTCCAAATCACAGTGACACAAACCCTACCACTTTCTGAAGCAACTACCAATCCCTGAGAGACCCTGGAGTTCTATTTCAATGGATTTCATTGAACAAATCCCTCCATCCATGGGATCCACTTCTATTCTGGTAATAGTCTGCAGACTTACTAAACAAAGTATTTTCATTCCTACAGTTGACACAATTACCTTGGCTGAACTAGTGAAACTCTTTGTGCTTCATGTCTTTATGAAGCATGACATACCAAGACATGTAATGTCTGACCAAGGAAGTGAATTTGTTTCTCACTTCTTCAGGTCACTTGGTAAAGCCCTCAACATGTGCTTACACTTCACCTTGGGTTACTATCCCAAAGCCAACAGTCAAACCAAACATGTAAATCAAACCCGGGAACAATATCTATGAGTCTACTGCAACTATCAGCAGGACAATTGTCACCACTAGCTGAACTTGCTTACAATAATACCCTGAACACTACTACTGGCATCTCTCCCTTCTTTGCTAATAAGGGACATCACCTGAACCTCACAGTTCACCTCAAATGAGACCTTGCTTCCTCCCAAGCCTACAAGTTTGCTGTTGATCTAGGCCAACTTCATGAAGCCCTGAAAGAGCAAATCAGTCATGCTCAATCCTGGTATCAGACATCAGCTGACACCTGGTGACTCCCCGCTCCCAAGTTTGCAATTGGTTCCTCCACTTTTGTCGAAGCTCAATTCTTCTGCACTACTCAGCTGATGAAGAAGCTTGCTGAAAAATATCTCAGCCCCTTCAAAGTCATAGCTGTTGAGATTTCTAACTGGAGCAAGTCAGTCCAGACCTCTATCTCCAGGATCCTTTCTCTCAGCACAGACACCAACATGGCACATCTTATTTCTTTCTCATTCCTTTAATTCTTTTGTTCTATTATTAACAAGGATAGAGTGGCACTGAAGGTGGAATATCTTTTGTCTTATCCCTTTTGTTTCATTTCTCCTTTGTTCCACCTTTTCCATTGTTTGAATCTTCTATAAGAGTGAGTACTTTCCCTCATTGTGATTGAACTTTCATTTAAACTTACCATAAATATCTAATTACATTTCTGTTTAGGTAGCTACTGCATAAATATATTGAGACCTTGAGATGAAGTCTGAATTACATTTCTGTTTAGATTTTCACAGGTTATAGGCCCCAGCCTTAACTAAACAAACAACAGAAACTTATATTGAACTTGACAAACTGAAATTCATTGAATATGCCCAACTCCTTCAAGGTCCTCCATGATGATGAATCTGAATGATTGGATGAGAATGGATCCAACTGGAATTTTTGGAAGATGCATATGGTGCCTGTGAGGGCGACACTATTGACAAGGTCACAACAACAAGATACTCCAATATTTAGTGAGCTGATAAGGGTAATTTCCACCTGGTGTAGCGGTAATCCTCAGAGATCAAGCTGAGGGGTAACTGTTACACCAGTCACACTCATATACCCTAGCAGAAAGTCACGGAAGGTCATAGAAGGTGATGGAAGGTTATGGAAGGTTCTGGAAAGTTCTGGAAAGTGATAGAAAGTGGTAGAAGGTCCCAGAAAGTCATGGAAGATGATGGAAAATTATGGAAAGTTCTGGAAGGTCATGGAAAGTTATAGAAGAATGTAAATGAGAAACAACAACAGGCAGCAATCTCCAACTGAACCCTGACAGTGCCTTACCTGAAGGGGGCCAAGCTATGGCCATAGGTGTCTGAAACCAAATCCAAGCCTAAAGGTGCTGATGCTGATGCACTAGTCCCATGGGAAGAGATGGATTCTCAAGCCCTCTCCTCAATTCTTTTGAATATTGTCCCTAATGTACAAGCAGGATTGGATTGTGATTCATCAAAAACAGCGTAGGATGGTCTTTTATGAAGATACGCACAAGCAGACCCCATTGCTCAAAACCTTGCCGAAAACTGACTCTTCTCCAAGAAATTCCTTGAAGGAGGAACAGAATCCTTGCCTGCACATCTAGCTAAGCTCCAACAGTTGAGGGAACACTGTGGAGGATTAGGGATACACATACCAGATTCCAGTCAGGAAGGACAATTCCCTGACTGGTAAAAAGCAAAGAAGGATCAGAAGACATCCAACACAGTTAAATCAGTCACTGACACACCAATCATATGGATGTATGGTCAGGGAAAAAGCACAGATACCTGGATTGTTGACTC
Source organism: Gomphus bonarii (assembly GCA_003316585.1). NCBI lineage: Eukaryota > Fungi > Basidiomycota > Agaricomycetes > Gomphales > Gomphaceae > Gomphus > Gomphus bonarii. The sequence continues at coordinate 14,702 of QFEC01001871.1, read as the reverse complement.
CACAGCTACAGTACATGTCAGCCTGAATAAAGATGACTTCACCACCTACCAGAGATACAACACTGGTAGAGTAATCAATGCATTTGGAAAGAATAAAGTAGAGTCCATAGGTGAAGGCAAAGTTGTGGTTAACATCAAGTATCAAGGAAGGACAACAAAGAAACGACTTACCCATGTCATGCATGTGCCAAGTGCCAACAGCAAGATTCTTTCCTTGAAAGTCCTGGACAAATGAGGATTCAAAAGCTGCATTGTTAATGGATTGGTACACATCATAAAAGAAGGAATGACTTACACAGAGACACCACTTGGTGATGAATTATATGAAGTCCAAATGAAGGTTGTGCCCCCCAAGAATACTGTGATGACAGTGGTAAAAAGAGAAGGATGTGCAACTGACCTGTACACTTGGCATTGAAGATTAGGCCATCTTGGTGACACTATGCTCAAATAGATGGCCCAGAGCAGTGTTGTGAAAGGAATGGAGATCACAAATAGCAAACTGCATGGAATCTGCGAAGACTGCATATATGGCAAAATGGATGAAAAACCATTCACCAGCAGAGAAGAACAAGACACTCACCTGTTTGGGACCATTCATGCCGATCTGGTAGGGCCCATGTCACCAGAAGCCAGGTGGACATATGCACGTTTTTCTTTGATAATCCACAATGACCATTCTGGCTTTGGTTTCATGTTCAACCTAAAGTACAAAAGCGATGTGGGAAAGGTGATGATGGACTTAGATAAGTCTATTGAAACAAAATTTCAGAAATGCATTCATACCTTCAAGACTGACGATGGGAGGGAGTTCATAAGTGAAGTGTTGACATCCTACTGCCAGGACTGAGGGATACAGTTGGTCATCTCCATTCCTCACACACCAGAGTTGAATGGAAGAGCTGAACGAAGAAATCAAGTGATCATTGAAGGCACTAGGACTATGTTGAAGGACTCACAACTAGGAAAAGATCTCTGGGGGGAGGCAATATCCACCCAGGTCTATATTTGGAATAGGTGTCCTACCAGTACATTACCAGGTAACATCATGCCATATGAAAGGGTCTTTAGGGAAGCACCTTCCATAAGTCACCTTAGACTAAATGCTTTATCAGGATATCAGATGAGACATGTACCAAACTAGAAAACAAAGCAAAAGAATGCCAGTTGATTGGATTTGAAGGAGACTTGATATATGTTGTGGTCGACAGTGATAAGAAGAAACTGTGATCGTGCAATGCAATTTTTTCCAAAGGTGCTCACCATAGATGCAATACAGGGGAGCAAAGCAATTCTGATGCAAATTTCATTGAAGCAGGGCAGGAAAACAATGAAGAGGGAAAAGAAACTGAGAGGAAAGAGTTGACTGAAGAAAAGTAGATGGTGGATGAAGATGGAACAAAGAAAAGAAGGACATTGGCAGAAGTCTGGGGGATGGAAGCATCAAGAAGATCAGAACACATACAGAATCAAGGTAGCACTGACTGTATTCTGATAACCAAGATCACAAATGAGAACAGATGTGAGGATGTAAAAATCCCACGTTCTCATAAAGAAGCCTTGCAGTTGCTGGAAAGGAAGCACTTGAGTGAAGCCATGGATTATGAGCTATCAAAGATTGAAGAGATGAATGTGTGGACAGAAATCAATGAGAAAGATGTACCTGATGATGCTCAGATCCTACTCAGTATGTGGGTCAATACCATAAAAAGCCTCGAGGGTGGAGGACAAAGATTTCATTCTAGATGGGTAGTAAGAGGAGATCAGCAAACAGAAAACATATCCTTAAGTGATACAATCACACCTGTCTCTCAGATTTCATCCCTGCAGATACTACTCACACTTGCAACCCTCAAGAACTTGCGTGTGTTCACCTGGGATGTTGACTCAGCATACCTTCATGGCAAAATTGATTACAACATATACACACACTTACCAGAGGGATACCAGAAGCCAGAAATAGTTGGCAAGCTCAACAAGGCATTGTATGGATTACCAGTAAGTGGCACGTGTGTGGAGAGAGGACTTTGAGGAAAAATTGTGATCATTGGGGTTCACTCCTCTTGGCAGTGATGCTGGGGTATTTATAAGCACACCTAAAAACAGTTTCACAGTGATCAACACTCATGTGGATGATGTAATGGAGATCTGCTTGAGCAAGGGCAAGGAGCATAAGTTGAAAGCCAATATCCAGAAATTCTACAAAATCAAAGAAAAAGACACATCAAAACCTTTCAAAGTTCTTGGGATTCTGGTAACTAGGGATACTCACCTGGGAACACTGAAGCTTTCTCAGTCAGAATATATCGATAGCCTCCTCAAAAAATTTAGCATGTCTGAATCCAACCCTGTTGTAACACCTGTGGTCAAGGGATCTCACCTCCAGAATAATAATGACATGCCCTATGTCAACATCAAAGAATACCAAGCACTAACTGGATCACTCACCTATGCTGCAATGTGCACATGTCCTGACATCACCTACATTACTCAGTTTCTGTCACAGTCCAACAAAAACCCATTGCAAACTGATTGGAATGCTGGAAAAAGGGTGTTGTGGTATCTTAAAGGGACCACAGATTGAGGTATTGTGTACAGAAGAGAACCAAAGGCAGGGATTGATCAGGACCATGTGACCATGTGGGGTTATTGCAACGCAAACTACGCTGAGGACTCACATGATCAAAAGTCCACAGGCGGTTATACCTTCATGCTTGCTGGTGGACCCATTACTTGGAAGTCAAAGAAACAGACCTCTGTAGCTCTCTCTACTACAGAAGCAGAATACTATGCACTAGGAACAGTATGCAAAGAGGCCATGTGGCTTAGACAGCTAAGCCTCGAATTATTCATGCTGATTGACAACCCCCTGCTCATTCTCTCAGACAATACTGGTGTGGTTGCCTTATTGGACAATCCAGTGTTCCATAGTAGATCAAAGCATATTGACATTTGATGGCATTATGTATGGGACCTCATTAGATCCAGAGAAATATGCACTTCACACATCCCTGGTATTTGAAATGGAGCAGACATTTTGACAAAAGCTTTGAATCAATTTGAACATGAGAGGTGTGTAGGACTATTAGGGATGGAATAGAGGGTCTGGTCTGAGGGGGAGTGTTGAGATTTCTAACTGGAGCAAGTCAGTCCAGACCTCTATCTCCAGGATCCTTTCTCTCAGCACAGACACCAACATGGCACATCTTATTTCTTTCTCGTTCCTTTAATTCTTTTGTTCTATTATTAACAAGGATAGAGTGGCACTGAAGGTGGAATATCTTTTGTCTTATCCCTTTTGTTTCACTTCCCCTTTGTTCCACCTTTTCCATTGTTTGAATCTTCTATAAGAGTGAGTCTTTCTTGCAGTACTACTTCAGACCTTGAGATGAAGTCTGAAGTCTGAAGTGAGTATTTTCCCTCATTATGATTGAACTTTCCTTTAAACTTACCATAAATATCTAGTTACATTTCTGTTTAGGTAGCTACTGCACAAATATATTGAGACCTTGAGACGAAGTCTGAATTACATTTCTGTTTAGATTTTCACAATAGCCAAAGCTGGTAGTCATCCCTACACTCTTTGGTTGCCTGACAATATGCAGACAGTCCATCCAGTCTTCCATGTCTCAATGCTTGAACCTGCTACTCCCAATGTTATACTGAACCAAGTTCAGAAACCTCCCCCACCTGTCAAGATAGATGGCAAGATTGAGTATGAGATAGCTGAAATCCTTGACTCAAAGGTAGACTGATGCCAGAGACCCTGTAGCCTCCTTTACCTGGTCCACTAGGCTGGTTATGAAGGCACTGATGAAGAAACATCTTGGATGCTTGCTACCAAACTTGGTCAGCATCTGAGATTATTGCCAAATTTCACTCTGCCTACCCTGCTAAGCCAGGGCCATGGTCCCCTTGATATGATTCTGTTTTCTTTTCTGTTTTTACTCATGGTCTATTTTCTTAGCTATCTATGGTCATTCTATGTACAGATTTCTATCCTACAATTATCCTCTGTATACCCCATACCCCTCTCAATCTTTCTCATTTTTCACTAAGTTATGCTCACCCAAGCTGAGACCTACCCAAATCTTGGCCCATCTCACTTGTCATTTTTCACACCTTACTCTTAGTTCTCTTAGTCTTAGTCTTTCTCTCTCTCAGTTCACTTCAGTTTGCTTGATTCTCAACCAAATTTTTATACAAAATGATTTTACTTTTTTTTTTCTATCTACTTCATAGTTTCCTCCTGATCATCTTTCTCTTCCTTTTCCCCATCCTCATCCTTCTCCTCATCAATAAGAATGAGAGGACATATAACATTTTGGTTTGTTCATCATCCTGGTTGAAGGGTGATAGAGAGCTTCTCAGCCCCCTTACTAGTTCCTGCCTCTGTGTTCTCAGGTCACCTTGGTGGTTGTGACTTTGGGGTGATAACTTGCTTGAGTGCCTCATGCACCTTCTGTGTATATGTGTGGCATTCAGCCAAAATGTTTTCATCAGCATGAGGCTAGGCTGGTAATGTCTGATGGGCAGCCTCAGCTGTCCTCATGTTTTCCTCCTCTTCATCAGCCCTCTTCTTCTCCCTTGCTTCCTCCTCAGCCCTTCACTTCACTTCTTTGGCCTCTCTCTTGGCCATCTCCCAATGCTCCTTCTCCTCATGCTCCTCTTTCTCCCTCCTCTCATGCTCTTCCTTTCATGCTCCTCCCACTCCACCCTTTCTTTCTCACACCCTTGACCCTATCTAATCTACAAGCCATATCAGATTTATGATGAATCTCTGAACAACCTGAGGACATATGCTCCATCAATACAGTTGACACCAAAGACCTCAGTCATGGCAGAGACCAGGGATGCAGAACCCCTCCACCTGGTGGGCCTCCTGATAACAACCCTCCTGACGATGACCTGGATGATGACAACAACCCCTTGCACGATGCTCCCAGTATCAATATGAATATCAACTCAGACAAGCTCATCAAGAAGGTTTTTAAACTTCTTACCTAACCACCCACTGCAGAAGCTGGCTTCTGAGCCAAAATCCATGAACCTGAGGTTTATGATGGCATGGATCAAGCTAAGCTCCATACATTCTTCCTTCAATGTATGCTGAACTTTTGAGATCACCCACCTGCATTTAAGACAGGCACATCAAAGATTCAGTATGCCATATCATACCTCTCTGGCCCCACTCTACAGTATTTTGAAACTGCCATTCTTGGCGAGATCTATCCTGAGCCTACTTGACTCTCTAATTGGGACAAATTTCATGCTAAGCTTGAAATGAATTTTAGACTCTTCAACAATGCTGTGCAAGCAGAAATAGAGCTTTAAAAAATAAGCATAAAGGATTATCACCAAGCTGCTTGCTACTTCATCAACTTTGCTCAAGCTTCCACTCGCACTCAGTGGAATGATGCCACACTTGCTCATGTGGCTTACAAAGGATTTCCCAAGCATATAAGGACAGTCTCCTTAATTTCCCTTGCTTCAAATCCCTTGCTGAACTTCACAACTTTGCATTGGAATTGACAGCAGATATTGGGAATGCAGAGAGTATGAGAACCTCATGAACACCACCCAAGGTTCCAACACATCCTCCAACTGGTCCAATCCCTCCAACCACAGCTCCAACAACAACCCAAAGAGCCGTAAGGGGACTAACAACAATAACAACAGCAGTAACCAGAAGTCTTTGAAAAATGCCAAGACTCCTGACCTTTCATCAAAGCTTGGGAAAGATGGTAAACTTCTGCCTGAGGAGCATCAGCGATGCATCGATCAGGGAATCTGTCTCCTGTGTGGATCGAAAGGCCACATGGTTAAGGACTGCCCGAAGTCTAAGATGACCAACTCCCCAAACCCTAAAGCTCATGCTGCCAAGGCAAGCTCTGACTCCAAGGCCAAAGATTCCATGGCCATGGAATCAAAAAAATAATCAGCAACCTCAGAACCACATGGCCCAAGGATTGCAGTAACCTTGCTCACATGCTCACTTTAAATGCCATTTCTTCCACTCTTTCAAAGAACTCTTTAATGTTAAATTTGACATGTATCCATATGCCTAAAACCTGTTTAGTTACACTTCTTGATTGTGGTTCCTCTGATTGTTTTATTGAATCTCAAGTAGTGCAGAAATATTCCCTACCTACAGCTTCTGTACCCCCCATCCTGTTAAAACTATTTGATGGCTCTACTAACATGTCCATCACTCAGACTATGACTATTCCAATCCATTTTCTGACTGGCAAACTTCAGACAGTTACCTTCTATGTAACCTTGTTGGATGGCAGCTGCTCCATGGTACTTGGCTACAACTAGCTCACCCACTACAATCCAACAATTGACTGGGTATTGGGCAGTATTACCTTCAAGACTTTGGAAACAGTCCCTGTGCCAACCCCTCTGGCTACTACAGCTCGTATCACATTGCTCCCATGCAAAACTTTGCCAAACCCTCCAAAGTTGACAACACCTTGGATAGCTCTAGTGAATGCTGCTGCTTTTATGCAAGCTTGCAAACTAGAAGGATCTCAAGCATTTCAACTCGACTTCACTGACCTCGAAGCCCTCACCCAAGGTTCAACTACAGTCAAAACCTCTGAAATTCCAGACAGCATTAAACAGCATGTCCCCAAACATTACCATGACTTCACTGATGTCTTTAGTAAAGTTAGTGCTGATATACTAGCACCTCACAGATCTTATGACCTCAAGATCAATCTTGAAGATGGGACCTTGCCTCCACTCATCCCTATCTACTCTCTGTCAGTCTCTGAGCTCCAGTCACTCTGAGAATTTCTCAATGAACACCTCAAGAAAGGATTCATCCACCCATTGCGCTCCTCACATGGGGCCCCAGTGTTGTTTGTGCAGAAGAAGGACAGTTCCTTGCAACTCCGTGTAGACTTCTAAGGTCTTAACAGAATCACCAAAAAGGACCAGTACCCACTCCCACTAATAACCAACCTTTTATATGCTCCTAAGAAAGCTCGCATCTATACCAAAATCAATCTCAGACATGCCTATCACCTTGTTCATATTGCAGAAGGGGACAAATGGAAGACAGCCTTCAGGACTCACTATGGATCCTTTGAGTGGCTCGCCATGCCTTTTGGCCTATCCAACACTCCTGCAGCCTTTCAGTGGTTTATGAATGACATCTTTGGTGACCTTCTGGATGTCTGCACAATCGTTTACCTGGATGACATCCTCATTTACTCTGATGATGAAACCTTGCACATTGGACATGTCCATGAGGCCTTACAATGCCTTTGGAAGCACAACCTTTATGTCCAAGAAGACAAACGCTCAGTTCACCAAACCTTGGTTGAATACCTTGACTACATACTCTTGCCCAAGGGTCTCACCATGGCTGAAGACAAGGTCAAGTGCATCCTAGATTGGCCAGAACCTTGGAAGGTCAAAGATATCCAATACTTCCTTGGTTTTGCAAACTTTTACAGGTGTTTTATTCACAACTATTCCACCATCACTATTCCTCTCACCTGACTCACCTGGAAAGGTCTCCCATGGAACTTCACTGAGAATTGTAGAGAATCTTTCAACAAGTTGAAGCAGGCATTTACAAGTGCACCAATTTAACCTCATTGGACACCTGACTGCCCCTTGATTGTTGAGACAGATGCATCAGACTATGCCCTAGCTGTGATTCTCTCTCAACACACCTCAGATGGTGAACTCCACCCCATAGCCTTTCACTCCTGAACTTTTACTTTGCCTGAACTTAATTACAATGTTCACAACAAGGAACTTTTGGCTATTTTTGAGGCATTGGAATGTTGGTGACACTACCTGGAAGGTTCAGCAGACCCAGTCAATGTCATCACCAATGATAAAAATTTGGAGTACTTTTGTACTACTAAACTATTGACTAGATGACAGGCTAGGTGGTCAGAACACCTCTCCCAGTTCAACCTCATCATACATTTTAGGCCAGGATGCCTCAGAACAAAGCCCGACTCTCTCACTAGACATTGGGACATCTACCTAAAGGAGGGGGCAAGCAACTATGCCACTGTCAATCCCCAGAACCTCAAACCAATCTTTTCCCAGCATCAGTTGGCACTGTCCCTCTGGGCAACAAACCTCACTGAACCCATCTTATGAGCAACCTCACTCATGGACACTGAACAAATCATAACCAATATTTGTCAAAACCTCACCTCTGATCCTCTCACTCAGAAACACCTCAGTTCTACTGAAGACACCAAGTGGAAGACCAACCAAGACAGTTTACTGCTCTTCAACAGATGAATCTACATTCCTGAGGTTCAAGACTTGTGATTACAAATCTTACAGTTCAAACATGATCATATCCTGTCAGGACATTTCAGGATCAACAAAACCTTGGAACTGGTCAGATGAGACTTCAACTGGCCTGACATCAAATCCTACATCAAGGACTACTGTAAATCATGCACCACCTGTATGTACAGCAAACCACAATGGCACAAGCCCTATAGACTGCTCAAACAGCTCTCCATTCCCCAAAAACCCTGGAATTCCATATCCATGGATTTCATCAAACAACTCCCACCATCTTCAGGATTTACAGCCATTCTAGTCATCATCAACCATTTCTCCAAATAAGGAATATTCATCCCCACCACTGACATGATAACCTCACCCAAACTCACCAAGCTCTTCATACTTCATGTATTCTCAAAGCATGGCATCCCATCTCATGTAACCTCTGGCCAAGGTTCAGAATTTTTGTCACACATCTGGCATTCTCTAGGGAAAGCCCTGGACATGAAGTTGCACTATACCTCAGGTTATCATCCTGAAGGTGATGGTCAGACCAAATGTACTAATCAAACTTTGGAACAGTACCTACATGTTTATTGCAACTATCAGCAGGACAATTGGGCCTCGCTCCTTCCCCTCACTGAGTTCACCTACAACAATGCTCCCAGTGCTACAACTGGAATTTCACCTTTCTTTGCCAACAAAAGCTACCACCCAAACCTTGCTATTCATCCTGAATGTGACCTTGCTTCTTCAAGAGCTCAAGACTTCATTATAGACCTGGACAAACTTCATCAGGAACTTTGCTGAGCAATCCTCACTGCCCAACAGGCATATCAAACCTCACCCAATACCAAACAACTTCCAGTACCAGACTTCAAGGTCAGACACCTCACATTCATCAAAGCCCAATTCTCTAGAATGACACAACCTACCAAGAAGCTCACTGAGAAGTTTTTGGGTCCTTTTGAAATCATTGCATGTCCTGGTACTCACTCAGTTACTCTGAAACTCCCAGATTATATGAAAGCAGTACATCCCATATTTCATGTTTCAATGCTCAAACCAACCTCACCTAACATCATCCCAAACCATACTCAACCACCCCCACCTCCTGTTATCATCAATGGCAAACCAGAATTTGAAGTCATCAAAGTTCTGGATTCTAAAATCAACAACAGATGCAAGGCATGCAAGTTGCTTTACTTGGTATGGTGGGCAGGTTATGAAGGCATGGATGAAGAAACCTCATGGATCCTCGTGACTGAGGTTGACAATGTGTCTGAAATTGTTCAAGACTTTCACAAGTCCTATCCAACCAAACCTGGACCATTATCTGCTCTCTAAGTCCCTCATTTTTATGTCTCAGAATCTTTTTCACTTGTTCAAAAAAAAAAAAAGAGAGAGAGAGAAAACATTTTATTATTCTAGGACTTGCACCCCAGGTGTGTTTTGATACTCTTGCCCATACTATGTACCCTCCTTCTGACATCACCCCTGGCAGTGCTCATCAACCTTTCTCAGTTTTTCTTCCTCTCCTTCTCCAATTTCAACTTCACCGACCTCCTACGATACTAACTATTTTCCTTCAACTCTTCCAGCCCTTCTCTGACCTCTACCAATTCACCTCTCAACTCTTCAGCTCCCTTCCTAACCTCAGCAAACTCTTCACGAAATGTTTTCATGACCTCACTCAGTTGTTGAATTGCATCTGTCAATGCAAACACTGGCGAGGTGTTGGGAGCTGCAGCTGGTGGTATGACAACATGACAAAGAGGTGGAGGAAGCAAGGTGATGGGAGTAAACAACAACCTTTGAAAAAGAGGTGGCAATGGCTCTGGAGAATGGTCGACGATGATGACTGAAGGTGAACTTTGCCTTGACAGCCAACTGGGCCTTGTCTCAAGTTTTGACCCTCACCCAATCCCTGCTTCAAGAGACCAAGGTTCAAGCTTGGCCTCAACCCATAGATTATCTTCCTCACTTTCACCACTAACCTTGCTCACCTTTTGCTTTCCCTTATCCAAACTCTTCTTTGGGCTACTCAGCCCCCTCGCTCCCCTCACCTTCTGCTTGATGGAGCAATGAACACCTTGCTCTGAACACCACACACATGCACCAAGGTCAATGTCCCCATACAGATCAATAACCTAATAGAGGCATGTGTTGCCTCACTTTGTGCAGTTGGTGCAAGGAGTTCAGCACTCCTTGCATTATGCCAGGTCAAGTTATCCACATCATTGGCATACTTGGCATCACAGTATGTGATGAAAGCATCCCCTTAAGGACTGATGTTGTACATCATCTGAAGGCAAGCATACTAAAGAAAACAAACAAAGTTATTATCAACATTACCTGAGGTTTCACTCACCTTATTCACTCACCTTGTCACTTTGGTATTCAATCCTTTGATCCATGGCTCTCACATATCAATAAGATGTTCACTAACAATGTTCCAAATAAACTCATTGGCGTCGAATGTGGAGGGTAGGGCACTAGGGCCAGCAACTGGTGAAGTAGACATGAGATTGTCGCATTCAACTATACCTTTATAGGATTCTCACCTGAGAAATTCAAGCTCAATTTCAGCCCAAGGTTAACTACCACAGCCTCATGGGTTTGGCCATAAGGGGGAGATACTGTTAGGATCTCACTCTGTGAGATCTCCATCTGCTTAGTCATTTATGATTAAGTGTTTTCTTTCCTTTTCTAGAAACCCCACTCAGTCCCCTTGTTTACTCATCCTAGTTCTAGACCTTGCTTCATTTATTCACTTCACAATTCCACTCATGATATACTTTCCTATTCTAGTAATTTCCATTGCCTCATGCAACAATCTTTGTAACACACCTTGCCCAAACCTTATCCCTGTTTCACCTCACCTTGTTTTAATTCCCATTCTGGAAATCCCCTTGTTCTCTGATTTGAAATCATTCTGACTAATTTGAAATACTAATCTCATATATAATGTGTATGTAAATTAGTAGTTCTGTAGTCAGATAATTGACTAAGATTACCCCAAGTATTCTGTTAGACTTCGCCTTCAGAAATTAGGGAATCTATGAGATCTGGATGGCACAGCACATAAGCTGAAGCTAAGCCCTACTCCAAACCTTGCCCAAAGTTACAACCTTGCTTGAGTATACGCAAGAACCTTAGCTCAGCCCATTCTTAACAGCACCCTACCAAACATCCTTCCAAAATCCTGTGGTAGATACAGGTAGATAGACACAATGCAAGTACATTGAAGCCAATGCCATGTCTGCCTCAGCTCATTGGACCAAGCTGAACACTTAAATCAAGGGTATCTGTGCACACATTCAACAGAGTGGGTCATGTGGAACGATGAAACATGCTAGAAGGTAATGCAAGAAGTGATGTGGTGTGAGGGTGACACTATTGACAAGGTCACAACAACAAGATACTCCAAAATTTAATGAGCTAATAAGGGGTTTTTCCACCTGGTGTAGCGGTAAACCTCAGTTTATACAAAGGTTACTAGCAATAAATATATAAAAGCCCACCTGGTGTAGCAGTAATCCTCAGAGATCAAGCTGAGGGGTAACCATTACACCAGTCACACTTATATACCCTAGTGGAAAGTCACAGAAGGTCATAGAAGGTGACAGAAGGTTCTGGAAGGTGATAGGTGATAGAAAGTGATAAAAGGTCCCAGAAAGTTATAGAAGGTGATGGAAAATTATAGAAAGTTCCAGAAGGTTATAGAAGGTGATGGAAAATTATGGAAAGTTCCAGAAGGTTATGGAAAGTCATAGAAGGACATAAATGAGAAACAACAACTGACAGCAATCTCCAACTGAACCCTGACATGTGGAGGTCCATGTGTGTGACATGGAAGTCCATAAGTCAGAATGATGACATGATGACAATAAAATGGCATGTTGTATGTGTGGAGATCATGTGAGGAGCTCAGAGGGGATGCATGGGTGCAGAGTGCTCCAGAGGGATGAGTATGGCTTGGACATGATGTGGAGGGGGATGACTAAGGGCACTAAGATGGAGATTTGTCAGAGATGAACTGGGATCTAACAACAATGAATAACCAAAGAGAGAAAAAGTATCCGGTCAAGGCGGTCAATGTTCTAAAGCTCACAGGAAAAGCACTCGCAAATCACTCTTCGCTAAAGGGTAAGCCTTTCATTTCATATACCAACTTTAATTGCAGGGAACAACTAGGTTTTAATTACTCCTTGCCTCCACTGCTCCATATATTGATTCTCTTCCTCCCGCTTCTTGCAATTATGTTCTACTGCAGCAGGCGAGTTTCCCCAGAAAAATAGCATAACATCATCCTCACCCCACCTGGTCTGGCCGACCTCCAAGTCCACCAGCTCCTGGGACCCCTCTCTGGCTGTGGCTTTCCCAGCACGAGCTTCATGTGCACCCCGGGCTGTGTCGCATTTTTGAATTGCAGTAGATCGGTCATTCGAAGTTCTCTCAGGTCCCATTGGGGCTGGTGTGGGTACAGTTGAGCGAGGGAGGTTTGGGCAATTCTGAAGTATTTCTGCCCCATGTCCCCATTGCTTGACAGCAGCTGCGCCATAATTGTAGTGCAACAACAAGTCCGATGGCTTGGGTTTCTTGGTATGTTTCTTGAAAGCAGCATCAGAATTGTTTGGAGCAACAAAACAGGCAGTCAATGCATCTGGTATTTGATTCAGCCACTGCAGTGTATAACGCTTCCGGCGGGGGTATGTGACCCCATTAGGTAGTCCCTCGAATCACTCGGCACACTGGACTATATCGGTGGTGGCAAGAACATGGTTGGGAGTCTAGACAGGGTTGGGGCAGAAATGAGACAAGTAAGAGTGGGCTGACCGTTAGATGAACCTTGAGGACCGCAACCTTGCATAGATCAAAAACAAGATGTATGTGACTGGTTGCAAATATGCCATTACGAATATTGTTGATATCTTTCAGCTCTTTAACATTCTCATCGTATTTTGGACGATTCTCTATGATCGCCCGAAACCACTGAGAGAGGCAGCAGATGATCGGCTATCAGGTTAGTGTAATAATAGGGCTGATCGTACCTTGGAACCCTTGTTAAAGGGGATGATATGCATTCCGGTCCCCAAGGAAGAGTCAACGCCTGTGAACACACAATATGTATCACGCTCAAGCAGAGCCGCCCGGAAATCATCATGAGATTCTGCCATTTGAGAGGTCATGTTTGTCTGTTGCCTAATAACCTCAGGGTCAACTGCCTGGCTGAGATCTCAAAAGGAGATTGTCAGTACTTCACAAAAAAACAATGATAGTATAGAAGAAAACCTACCTGTACATGTTTTACCGTCATCTGTAAGGTGATAGTACAAGCCTCTGTCTTCCAAAACACCGTCAAGCTCCAATTGTCCATTGCCATTGTGGGCCACCAACGTCCCTTCAACCCCGAGAATGCACCAACCCAGAAAGACCAAATATTTCAGAGGCTTTAGACACAGAGAATGGATGATGTTTGTAGGAATTTCTAGGTAGAAGAGCGGTGATTCCACAAGAACGAGGCGAACATGGTCCAGAGGAACAGCTTCAACAAAGTCAGGTCCGGATTTGGGATGTGGGATAGACATGGCCACCGACTAGCAAAAGATCCAGAAGTTGTAGACAAACTCGTGTCAATGATGGTTTGGTCCCTGTGGGTGTGAATAGTCAGAATTGGTCAGCACTTGGTAAGCAGCCCGTCTGACCGGTCACCTGCAACCGCATTGTTTCTGCTGTGTTCTGCTGGGGTTCTGCTGTACTTTACTCCTTCTCCTGTGTTCTACTGCCTGTTTTCTCTGGTCCACCTCTAGTAAG
>QFEC01001846.1:7155-22496 GCA_003316585.1 Gomphus bonarii | reverse complement strand
GGGCCAATCTCCCGGGACCCAAACCAAGGTATCTCCTTCAGCCTAAGTGTCTTAGCCTTGGGCCAAGTGGGTCTCTTCCCAGCCCTCCTCGGTCATCAGCTTCCCACCTTGGTTCTCAGCTTCTAGCTTGGAAACTTTGTGGGTGAGTGCCAAGCTGTTTCTTGGGCCCGAGGGTGCTGAAAGTTCGGAAGGTCCTGCCAAAGACCTTGGGTCGCTCGGTCCATTCCGGGCCGAGCTGTGCTCGTTTCGGCTCGGGGCTTGAGACGGGTTGTCCCCTGACAACTTACAAGATCAAACCTCTGAATGGGGAGAACTACATTGCATGGAAAAGACGCCTGGAATGGATCTTAGATGATCTAGATCTGTGGGAGATCACTAATGGCACAGAAAAACTGCCAGAGCCAGTAGATCCCAGGAGAGTTACACAGGAGGAACAAGTGACAATTACTGAATGGGAAAAGAAAGACAAGAAAGCATGGAAGGAGATTTGTCTTAGGATCTCTGATGAGTACTTGGTTTATATTGACCAAAGTACTACTACCCCAGAACTGTGGACTAGATTACAAGGAATTTTTGAGTCCAAAGTAGCTGTTGGTATTGTTAATCTACATCGTGAATTCTTTCGAACCTTTGCAGAAGATGGTGCTAATATGGAGGAGCACATATGCAAGTTACAAGGTCTCTACCAACAACTCAATGCGAGGGACCAGTTAATTACAGATGAGGATTTCACAAATATATTACTTATCTCATTACCGGACACCTGGTCTCCATTCATTACAACAATCAATGCCAGTGGAGTGGCAATTATCTCAGAATTCCTAACAGCCAGGATCTTGGATGAAGACCACTCACAATGGACTAACATGGGACAACAAACAGCATTAAAGGTTCAAGGCAAACAAGTGGGCACTACGAAAGGGAAGTGCAGGAACTGTGGCAAAAAGGGACATTATGAAATAGATTGTTGGGCAAAGGGAGGCAGAAAAGAAGGACAAGCCCCAAAGTGGTTCAAAGCCCCAAAGGAGAAAGAATCCGCTAAGCAATCTGATGACACAGATTTTGCCTTTGTCACTAATGAAACTGCATTTGTCACAATATCGGCAATAGATTGGCTGGCAGACTCAGCAGCAACCATGCACATTGCACGTAACAAAAGTAACTTTACAACTAATTCTCCAAAACCCTCTGAAATTGAAGGGAGCACTCCTGGTGCCTCACTTAAAACCCATGGATGAGGTACAATTACTGTTGAATTCAAAGTTAACAGTAAAACCTATACAGTCAAGTTAAATGATGTCAAGCATGCACCAGATGTGCTAAATAATATTATCAGTATTGGGCGGCTTACTGATAATGGACACAAGACTAACTTTACAACTACTGGCATAGAATTCAAGTCTGTAAATGGAACCATTTTTGGAACTGGATGGAAAGTAGGGCAAATGTACCAGATGCAGATAAAAACCAAACCATTGGGTCAGGGACAGGATTTTGCCATGGTGACAAAAGGATGTACCTTGGACAAATGGCACCAAATACTCGGACATGTCAACATGTGGACAGTTAAGACCATACAAAAAATTAATTTGGTAACCGGCCTGGTAATTGATGAATCACAGGCATCAACCCAGTACACAGCCTGTATTCAAGGAAAATGCCATGCGGAGCCATTCCCAAAAGTGGCAACAGAGAAGGTTAACAAGATTGGAGATCTTGTTGTGTCAGATGTGTGGGGACCTGCACAAGTTGAAGGACCTGCACAGGAAAAACACTTCTATTCCTACATGAATGGACTACTTTGAGATTACTGCTCCTGTGGTCAAATTTGACTCACTGCGACTACTACTGGCTATTGGCAACCTACTTGACTGGGAAATCAAGATGATGGACGTACAAAGTGCCTTCATTAATTCAAACCTTGATGAGGAGATCTACATGCAACAACCAGATGGATTTAATGACGGAACCAACTGAGTGCTAAAACTACATTAAGCATTGTATGGACTCAAACAGTCAGGACGAGCATGGTACCAACGCTTATGTGATACCTTGCTGAGTCTTGGATTCACTCAAAGTTCAGCTGATGAGTGCATCTATATTAGGATCAATGGATCTAATATAGAAGTTATCTCTGTATATGTGAATGACTTGGGACTATTTGCAAACTCGAAGGAAGGAATGGTTCAGATAAAGAAGGAACTTAATAGGAAATTTCCTATGAGCGACTTAGGAGAGATGAGAAAGATACTGGGAATAAAAGTGGAGAGACACAGGAAAGGAGGAACTATTAAGATATCACAAGAACCATATATCGACACCCTACTTGCCTGGTTCAATATGCAGGATGCAAATCCAGTCTTGACACCACTTAGCAAAACAGTGAAATTAACAGTACCTACTGGATCTACAAATGGGTCAACTATCAATGTACCTTATACCAAGGCCATTGGGTCCCTCATGTATGCGGCAATTGGTACAAGACCAGACCTAGCTTTTACGGTCCAACATCTTAGTCAATTTACTACATCATATGGACCAGAGCACTGGATGGCGGTCAAACATGCATTATGGTACCTTAAGGGGACCCAAGATGGAGGAATTATATTTAGGTGAGATGCAGGGCTAGACCTGGAGATATTTGTGGATGCCGACTACGCGAATAGGACCGATGCCTTATCCATAGGGGGTTATGTGGCAATGCTCGGCAGAGGATCTATTGCTTGGAGTTCAAAGAAACAGAGAATGGTGGCACTATCAACAATGGAAGCAGAATATATTGCTCTAACAGAAGGGACTAAACAACTAGTCTGGCTATGAAGATTGCTAACAGATCTCAGCCTTGACCAGTCTCAACCAACTTCAATTCATTCTGATAATCTAGGAGCCATCACACTCTCACAAGATGCGACTTATCATGCACGTACCAAGCACATCAATGTTGCCTATCACTTTATTTGAGAAAGAATGGCTTCTAATGAGGCAGCACTCACTTATGTTCAATTGAAGGAAAACCCTGCGGATCTTATGACTAAACCACTAGATCTCTTTCAACATCATTACCTATGCAAGAAACTTGGCTTCTCTATCCAACCCGAATTGAGGGGGAGTGTTGAATGAACGGCAATTCAGCTGTAGTATCAGACAACCGGTCATACAAAGGACACGGTAGTACAAAGAACTCATTACAAGGACATCTCATAGTACAAGGAACTACAATAGTACAAAGGGTATGGTAGCTACAGATATGTATTTAAGGCAGGGACTGCAACTGCTGTAATGTGAACAATTACAGTTTCAAGACTTTTATATTCCTTTTGATCTATAGTGGTAACCCTCAGAGATCAAGCTGAGGGTAACCATCACACCAGTCACAACCTTATACACTACTCTGGCACTTATTACATAATCAGAAGACACAAGGTATGGAAGTATAAGCAAGAAGAAACAAGTCAACCCTGACAGCATGGGAAGTCTTATGTTTTTGTTGTTTATAGTATTCTTAAGAAAATTCAACCAAGCAGTATCCAGCAGCCTTGACCAGTACATGCTCAGTTCCTTGGAGTGCACTTCAACAAATCAGTGTGACCACTGTTTGCCCACTCTGCCCTGTGGGAATGCATCTCCTATTCATGCACAGCAAATTTTATTGACATGCTCCCTTAGCCTCTGGTGGCTGAGTGGGAATCCTTGATTGGCTACCCCATACTCAATGACTTATTTGACCTCTGCTGGAAAAAAAAAAACATCTTTTCTCCGGTGTCTCGAAGGCGTGATGTAAGTTGTTCTAACTGAATCAAACCACTCTATTACATTCCCATGAGTTGCCTTGTATTTCCTTCTGGTAGGAATGAACGACTTGGAGACATGGTTGCGGGAGCCTGTCCTTGTTCACCGATGGTGTTTCCTACCCGGTCCCCTTGTCCATGACCTTTCAAGTTAAGAGTCATTTTACTTACAGTATCTTTGACCTCTGATCAGCAAAATCTCAAAACGTTATGTCGAGAATGGCCAAGTGATGTTATAGGAAGAGAACCAAGAGCTCAGAGCTCATTATATAAATGACCAATATAAGCTCGTCCATACATATTTGGACATCCTAGCTGGTTATAAATAGGTTCAGACGGCTTGCCATTGCTGTAACAACATCAAACCGTCAGTGATGAGTATCGCAATAAACTCAATTCTAATAATTCTAATTCACAAATACTGGATATGTTGAATTGACCAGCAACTCGGTACCGCTCCTAAAGTTCGAGATCAGAAATACAGTGGATTGCTAAAGGTAAAGAGCCGACAGAATGAAAGGGGGGTCAAAGGGGACCCAACAACGTTGTTCTTTTATCTTTACAAAGGATCATTGTTTTTTACAGACAGTATCATATATTTAAAGCAAGTCTCTCATTGCAGTGGATCAAGTTCACTAGTCTTTTACCTTCGATCCATAAGATACATATCAATATAATGTTAAAACATGGTTACATGCACGGCATAACACCGCCAATCGGAAATCCTCTTGTATCAATCGTGGGACTGCTAGTACACGGCGAAGAAAACAAATTAAACTCTCTACTTCCCGCCGGGAGGCCTTCTTTGGACTGTGCCCAGCCTGGACCCTGTGATGCGCTTGCGGTGTCGTGGTTGCAGGACTGGCTGCCAAGTGACCTAGGATAATCTCCAAGCTGGTGGATAACGGTACTATTTGTTCTGTCTACCCCGCTCTCGACTTGGAGACAGGGTTGGGTATTTCGGTGGAATATGCGTAACCAGACGCGTAGATTATCCTATTGGTTCGACCGATGCAGTTAGAAAATTTTGTTTCTAGTGTGGGATGACTAACGAAATCGAAAATCACTAACTTTTCTTGTGCCAAGCAGTAAAAACACAAGCAGAGGGTCTGAAGAATTACAGGTTGAGCCCATGTCCGAGGATAACGAAGACATCGCGTTTACTTATGCTTTCATTTATCTGGATTAATATAATAGGAATAGTGCTGGAAGTTTCTGCGAGGTACATTACCCAGAAGCTTGGGAGTGCGGATGGAGTTTCAGCTTCTAAGGCGATGATAACGTGTAAGGTCAACGTACGCCGTGAAGATGAGCCGGGATATGCAAAAAAAGAGAAGCCTCAAGAGTAGCGCCAGCGACATGACTTCGTACATCTCGGTGAGTCGCAACGTCCGATAATTTTGCCAGAATACGAAGAGGAGAGCAACTGGCCGGATGAATATGCAGCAGTCAGTTTTTTTTTTCTGACTCCGGATCGTGTTAGCGACGCACCATTTACGAGGAAGGTGACACACGAAAAGAATAGAAAGACGGGTTCTATGGACACACGAGCAGGTACCCCGAATAAGACACCGTCAGGATAAAATAGTTCTGCCTTTAGAATGAAGAAGTGATCAGATTTTTGTTTCCTGCAAAGAGCTGTACCTCAACTAACAAGGGGAAAGAACCCTAGCAGATAGGGTGTGACCAGAAGCTGAAGGTAAAACTTTCAGTGGAATCCACCTTTGAGGGGAAATGGTAGTATTTACCCCAAGCGAGCGCAACTTCACACACTTGGGGCAACTCTCGCCTTGTAGCACAGTCCTCATCGTGAACCATAGCTGCAGGCAATAATACGATCAGAATCCCTATCGCTAATACACAAACGTAACACTCACATGGATGACCAGGTTCAAAGTAGCCACATTAGTTCTAGAGCTACTTTAAATTCAAGACTAATTGACTAATGCATACCAACCCACACAAGCCGAATAACGTCTCGCATAGTTTGATACATTATGCGACTGATATTAACTTGCTGATACGTCGGCATCGCAATCGCAGTGAGACAACTGTACAGGAAGATGACGAACACAAGAGTTGAATCCCTCTTACATATACTGGTAGCACCGTCACTCACCTGAACGCCTGAAAAACAGACCATATCATCCATATGCCCAAGAAGTTCAAAAACACCGGATGACGGTGGACCTCATCAGCCAGAGCGACAGTCAATAGCAGCGTGGACAGGAAGAACAAGCCTAGGACTGAAAGGACGAGGGAAATGATATGAACGACAAGCCTCAGGGGCGGTGCGTACGGGGGACTTGGACCTGCCTCTGCCATCGCCAAGCTTGCAAGAGAGGATAGGGCAAGCAGAGGGCCGTGTTGAAAAATACGTATCCGATGTGCCCCCGCAATCTTAATATTATGTACATGAAGCACTACATGGGACACCGCAGTTGAGACGGATGGATATCAGAATTTCAATGCAAGCCATCATGTCATGAACAGCCAAGGTAACACCAAACTGAGACCGGCAAGCACATGCAAAACTACGCCGGTGTAGAGTGATCACCACGTGGTTGTATATCGGATCTTTCGTACATACATCACTTTCATATTCGATGAGAAGCAGATGGTGGGTAACCTCGTAACAGCGAGACGAGGAATTAGAAGAAAGCAGAAACAACAAACACAGCAGGAAGGAAATCCTCCTGAAATCGAATCAACGACACATGTGACTGACGTCACGGCGACTCAGCAAGAAGTCTGGGCCGAATCTATAAAATGAAGCCATCATTAGACGTCTCGCACGCGAGCCACATCGGTGCCACGGCTACTCACTGGTACATCGAGGAAACTCTCGCTGGAGCGTGGAGTAGGCGGAGTCGACCGCGCCCGGCGGATGTCTTCGCCATTTGCCTGGCGAGCCTCTATCCCGTTCCTTCCGATCGCATCGCGTGATGCGCCGTCATCACACTCCAGATCATCATCATCTTCGCCCCAATCAAGAATGTCGTCGCCAGCGTCTGTGCATGTGGAAAACTTACTTGCCTCTGCACGTCGACGCTGGAACTGCGGGTACGGCGAATAGCTTGGGGAACCTCTGACGATGTGGCTTTGTATCCTCCGGTGTGTGTAGTTGGGCGTAGGGACGGCGATCGTAAGGCGCGGCTTGTGTCTCTCTCGTAGAGAAGGCGTCCTCCTGCTCTCCATTTGCCGTTGAGATACCCCCTCATCGGGACCAGTGCCCCACAGTTCCCGCATGAGATCCGCACCAGTAATGTCACGTTTCGTTCTCGGCGACGGAGCGACGTTCCATGGGTCCACCTCGCCTATTGTGATCTCAAGTTGGGCGTCTGGCGACGGGGGGCATAGCAACTCATTCGAGGGATAATTCGAAGGGTCGATGGAGAATACTGCATAGTCATAGTCATGGACGTCTGTCGGGGATACGGTGATGCTGAAAACAGGATCTGCTTGTGCGACAGCGTTTTCGTCGGAGAAGATGGGGGTTATAACAGGGGCAGCCAGATCGCGGGGCTGATAGTCCAGTACCACCACGTTATCATCCTCTTCCATATTCGTATCTATTATATAGGTGTCATCATCATGTCCACAAACATATGAACCAGACGAAAGGACACACTCCAATTGTGTTCGGGACTCGCGAGCATGACTCCTCCGCCAACAACTCGCCACGTCGGCTTGAAGATCCCACCGCTCAGCTGCGCGGCTTTGTTTGCATTCCGGGTTCGGGTTCGGGCACGGTCTCGTCTTTTCATGCTGGCACTTCGGCATGCACCTTCATTGGTCATGTCCTGCATCGCTACATCACCATCGGCTTCACTCTCGCTCACACCATCTTCCAACCCGGAAAAGCTAGGTGTCTCCTCAAAATCAAGTTCTCGATCATCATCGGCCCACAATGAGTGCTGATGAGAAGCAGTGTCGGAAATGGCCGAGACAAGTGTAGACTTCTTGGGATCATGGATACTGTGGTTATGTTTCAGGACCTGATGCACTGGATTGTTATTAAACGACTCACAACTTGCAATCGGAACCATGTGGGCATGTCCCATCGGCCTCGAAGAACTTGCATGGCTTAGCTATGTTGAGAGTGCATCAGTGGTAGAAAGGCAGCCGGCACCGATAATCAAACTTACTGCGGTAAAACAGACTCATTTGTTCCGGCTTGGCTTTTATGACCGCTTCCGGGGAACATGCACCAGCTGGAGCACCAATTCCGGGGTGTGGTCCCCAAACCGACAGCGGAACGGGAATAGGGTGTGAGGCCAAATTATTTAGAGGGACATCCAGGGCAACCGGAAGAGGAAGGGAACTTGGATAAGACTCCGGACTTGCTGCCGGAAACAAGCCCGGCGCATGGATGAACTGGCATTTGTCGCCGTAGCGGCATGTACCAAGGATGTAGTTTCGACATGGTTGGGCTGTGAAAGAGTTAAATTGACTTCATCGATGATGCCGGAGCGGAACTCACTACGCCATTTCGGATGAACGTCATCGTCGCCTTTCTTTCCCCAGTTAGGATCTAAATCACGCACGTCTGGAACGTCGTCCCATACACTCGTGTCACCATTGGTTGCATTATTTGCAATCCTCGAACGGACAACCGCTGCGCGCAGTTCATCAAGGGTGCTGTTCTCGTACGAGCGGTCCTCGCTGCGTGCATCGACTGGGTGCTTGAAATTGCACCATCTGCCGGACTTGCAGCCCCCAGGATCCAGATAAAACCGGCATGGTTTTGTGCGTCGCAATGAAGGGGCTGAGTGGGCCGGTGGAATACGGAATAAGGCGGCTGCTTGTGACAAATGCAGAGGTGGCGAGACGGAGTGTGGCGAAGTGGTCGGAGAGAGCTCTGGGACTTCGCTGGGATGCGAATCGTCGAACCTGAGTCTGCTGCTTTGCTTGGGATGCGCAAAGGTAAAAGTTGCGAAAGGTGAGGAGGTGGGGAAGGGATTGCATGGGCTTGCAGCGCATGGATCGTATGTTGGCGACATTGGATCATATGATGGAGGGTGGTGTATAGGTGAGAATGGGGGTACCCAGGCTGATGGGTTGGATGGGGCTCCAAAGTCAAGAGAAAGATCTGCCACGGACTGAACGAGTCTCAACGGGTCCTCATAGTCTTCTGGTGGTGTCGCTGGAAGAAGGTGCGTGGAAGGGTACTGCATGTTGAAGAAGGAGAGGGTATGAGACAGAACAAAGAGAAGTGCGAGAGTTTATACGCAGCCATTGGTACAATCTGGCGAGTACAATAGCGAAATCACCCGTGGGAACCTGCCCAGGAAGGGACAATTTCTTTTGTCCTGCGACAATTGTCTGCAACCTATGGCACGATGGTTCATGTGACTGCATGGTCAATATCAGAACCGTCCAATCACTAGTCAGGCTCGCAGACTAAGAAGGAACGAAGAAGAGAGCCTGTTGAGTTGATAAACGTCGCAAGAAAAATAGGTAAAAGACCGCCTTTCTCCAGACTGCTCACCCTCACAAAGTCTTTCGAAGTCTGAAAAGACGCATCCCATCCATAACATGATTCAAGCATACTAAATGGCTATGCTGGCAGAAATTTTCGAGATACCAAAACGAACAATAAGGTCTGGTTATATAAGCCGACGATGCACTTCGACCCCGCATATAATCACGCTACGTGCAAGTGCATGACTCCCCAACTGTTCACGCTTCTCGGAACGCCTACCCATTACAGAATACCGCCATACTATCCGCATCTTCTCGTAGACCGACATTGGTATTTGCGCAGCCACGACTGGACGCTCCGTGAACGGTCTTTTTGTTGTTTGATTACGGAACCCTGGTCGAATGATAAGTCAAAAACTAGATCCTTTAGCATCCCGAAAATCAACCATCTTCCTTCCGCATCGTGACCAGGGACACACCCATTACGATGCAGGGCGAGAGGGAACTTTCGTTTGGGTTGGCACGCCGTCATAAGTAGCGCTGCACTATACACGGAACAATAGGAGATACGCGACATGAACGGAATACAGGACGCGGCAAGCTCGATTGGCTTCCCTTCGAGGTCCCATGTGTGTTCTAATGGGCATTGAATACCATCTTTAACTTTCTTTAACGGTTTAAGTATTTGTTCAGTCACAGGTTTTCTAATTGTTTGCTATAATTGAATTTGACACATTATTGTCGAGCAAATGTGGCATTGCTATAGCAATCACTCAGGACCAACCTTCCTGCCCATTCCGAACATAATTACAAAGTGTGGATGCTCTTCTCTACGTTGGTATCTTTCCTCCTGCTGAAGAACTCTCCGCCTTATAGGCATCACATTATCTCTAGCTGTAGTGCAAGATGCTAGTGTTGACCTTCTTGTCGTGCTATATGAAGATACTTTCAGTCTTGGTATTCTGTACGTGGGGTTAAGTGCATCGTTTTCGATCTATTCTCAGTCAAGATCAATTTAGCCCATTTTTACTGGAAAGAACTTGGTTTCTCTGGAGTGTTTCTATCTCAAGGACGAGCTATTATGTTACTCTGCCAGCCTCACTTTCGACTTCGCTGTCTTTAGGATATAACCACCCACGTCCATACATCTCATTCGGTTATCTCGTTCCTCTTCCAAGATATCATCTTTAGCTCGAGCACCATGTTGGTGTATGTAAAGAGATCTTCATACTTCCGTTTTCTATTTGTGAGTTAACTTTATCATAGGATGCACACCTGCACGTTTAACGCTACCCGCAATTCTTTAGACATTTTCTTTCCGCTCTGGTGCATTAGATAGCCTATCTTTTCCTGTTCACCTCACATCACCTTTACCCAAGCTGCAGCTTGGCTTCTGTATCTCTTCATATCCCAAAGAAGCTAGGGAGAGTCAGAGACCGACGTTTCATTCGTATGAGTAGTTCTAGTGGCCTAATTTTCGTGCCGGGGACAGACCAAGTATTTCTACTTTTGATAAATGAGACTCTGGTGTATTTTTGGCCGTTTTCAGAGGTCACCAGGTACTAATGCGTGCGTTGGACCATTGTATTACATTATGTGGAGTTCTGGGTTCTGATTATACTGGTACTCTGGCTCAACGGTAAGAAAACTCTCGCCTTCAGTTGCGCATTGTGGTGATAATTGGCATTAAAGTAGTAGCGACTCCGGAAATGATCCTATCCGTTTGCAAGCGCTGGGTGCTACCGCAGATTCCTTTGGATATAATTTTCCCACACGCAGGGACATATTTCGTTGCTTTTCTTTCTTTCTATTTGCCTCTATATTGGTTCTATCTGGCTTTTTTACGACTGTGCAGGACTCTTGCACTCTGAACCTTACAATGGCACCAACTGGCGTGTGGACCATTGCATGAAGCTCTTCATCTTGCTTCTCATCTTACTTCAATATATGACTCAGTGATTCGTCTTTATGATGGCCTCAAGAGTGACCGAGGGCTGCCTCGTTTCCATTTCACGGGATGGGGCTGCCACATTTAATAAGACATCTTGGACAGGCCAGGGCTTTGGACACATCATACCATAAACACGTTACACCATTCTAGTAAACACTGCTGGCACATCGCTTCCATCGGTGCCAATCGATTAACGCCCGTAACCCCGCACAGACACTGGCTCGCTCAGCCAGAAAGCTGTGCAGGTACGCCGTGAGGCATAGGACGCTGAGGAACATGGTGAACCTTTCAAACAACTATCTGTTGCTCGTTCAATGCTGCAGTGGTATCTATGTGGTCTGGGTGCATATCTAGTCACAGAAGTCTAGATTAATGAAATATGGCACGTTCATGTGATACGTTCAAGGTCACATTGCACGCAGCGGGGAATATAAACTTTCTAATTTAACTAGGTGCAGAGTGCTTAGTAGTTAGCTGAACCTGGGTCGGATCCGTTCCCCTCTTATGGTCTGCTTGGTCCACACACGACTGGAGAAACCTGAACTCGAACTGCACCATATATCTGCCTGATCATGTGATCTGCTTATAAGGTTCCTTCGCATCCATTTCGTTTTATAGTAGGTTTTGGCACAGAGAGGGGCAGTACATTGCTGAACTTCACTTGAAGTGCGCTCGAAATTCCCACGACTTCGTATCTAGATATTCTCGATCGAGGTCAATTGGCGCCATTAATGCGGACAGGGGTCAAGGGTTGTACTGTATAGGGTTTAAATAACCTCAGTCTAAGTGCTGCTGTTCTACAGGCTTGCAACTTCCCTCCCTTATACGTGAGTACTTGATTCCCTTCTCTTCCGTGTCCAGTCTCATGTTGTACAGCCACTGGGTACTAATCACACATGGAGATTTTCATGAAAAATGTCCCGTATACTGCAGACGAATATAAGGTAACACTCCACGTTGCATCTGTTCTGCATAGCCCCCGGTTCGAGCCTTTTTCCCCCTCACCCGGGCTCCCTGTAAATTTCAAAATTTATCTACACCCGGATAAACGCCACCGTCGCATCCCTCATTCTGGTTCAGGAACATTGACCGTCCCAACCGAGGATATCGGCCAGGAACTCCTCAGACTCTACAGAGGTAGTGGAATCAATGTGGACGGTCGTCTGATCACGTTGCAAAGAAGTAATAGGCAGCCTCGACAGGACATTCTCGGAGAGACACTGCTTTTGCCATACCGCAACCCTTACGCTATTCTCGAGAAGGAACAGCGACGTGCCGACCTGAGCGAAAAAGTCAAGCTTCAAGACGTGCAATTTGGATGGATTTGTCGGGACAGCAGTTTTTCCATTGAATGGCAATGGAATGATGCAGACACAATTTCACCTATGAGTCTCCTCTTCCACGAGGACACAAGGGAGATTTTTATGCAGAGAAGTGACATAACCCATGTGACTACGATATCCATACGCTACTCCCGTGTCCGAGACGTGGAGATCGACGACACATCCAAGTCAATCATTCTCTTCTTGATGACTCCTCCCTCCTTAGAGAGGGAGAACCTCAATCTGTTTCCCTCGCTTATATCCATTTTCGGCCGGGATCATAAAATCAAACGTCGGAAACTCACACATATTGACCATAAACACGCTAAAGTGGCGCCCTTCACTTGGGAGGCGATGCGGTTAGTTTGTGATAGTCTCACAGGCCATGCAGAGTTCAGACGCATGGCGGAACTTGCTAATCTCGTCGTTCGTGCTTACCACCGTCCAGTGGAGTCTAGAGGTCTGTTTGGTGCTAGACTTCAGGAGAATTTGCAAAACTTCTTGCGCCAGATTGACTGGTCGGTTGCCTTCCAGTGCGAGGCACTGTACAGGGATTCTCTCCTTGACACTGTTGAGTTACTGGGTCTTAGTCGCAATATCAGTGAGCTCGTCCGTAGCCGTGGAGCCCCACATACCACCCAGGTGCTCCGGGAATTCCGCCTGTACCTCAAGGAGCTTATGTATTCAGAAGAAGCGAAATCGGTAGAGCCCTGCTTCACTGATGCCATGAATGCGATCGATCAGAGCGGTCCAGACATTCTGCAATCCAACACGGATAGGGGGCTCTTTCAGTGCTTACACGTCACCTTCACCCCCACAGGAATGATCCTTCGGGGCCCTTTTCCCGATACGTCGAACCGTATTCTTAGACAACATTGGGAAAATCAAGAGGCTTTCTTACGGGTTTCCTTTACTGACGAGGACCATCTCCATTTTAGGTTCGATCGTCGTGAAGTCGATGGTCCACGATTTATCGAGGAACGTGTGGGCACTATCCTCAAGAACGGCTTTGATCTATGTGGCCGCCAGTGGGTATGATACTCGATATTAAAAATCGCTGAACTCCGTTTTTCTAGCTTTGAATTCCTGGCGTATTCCCAATCTGCTCTGAAACAATACACCGTATGGTTCGTCACTGAATTTAGAGACAGAAATGGCCGCGTCGTCGACGCAGAGTCGATTCGAGAAACCATCGGGTCATCGTGGCCAACGCAGCTTCTGCGATGTCCTGCTAGATACGCCGCACGGCTCTCTCAGGCATTCACCGCCACCGAGCCGTCCTTAGTCGTGGAGCCGGACCAGGTGCTGAGGTCTCCGGACATCGAGCGCAACGGTTACTGCTTCTCTGACGGGAACGGCCTTGTATCAAGGAGCATGGCCGATGCGATCCACGACGCATTACAGCCGGGTGCTGGGAGGACAAATCGCTCGCGGCGTACACCCAGCGTTTTCCAGGTAAGAATACAGGGTGCAAAAGGTATCCTCAGCGTCGATCCCACGCTGGATGATTTCGTGATCATACTGCGGCCTTCAATGGTGAAATTTGAGTCGGTGAATAACCGCGAGGTAGAGATCGCAAGGTCTTTTAACAAGCCTGGGAAGTTTTTCCTTAACAGGCCGTTAATCATGATCTTGGGAGGTCTTGGTATCGATACCGATGTTTTTCTGAAGCTGCAGCGCGACGCTGTCGAAGAAACACAGCAGGCTTCGAAATCTTTGAAGGGAGCAGCGGAACTCCTCGAAACGCACGGGTTAGGAAGTGCATTTGCGCTCCCGTCGATATTCTCGAATTTGCGGAAGCTAGGTATAGACTTTGAGGAGGAGATTACCTCGTCAGGTGTTCGAAACGCATTCATGAATCGCTGCATGCAGTTTGCAGTCCATCACGTGCTTCGGGAGATCAAATTCAGGGCTCGCGTTCCAGTACCTGGGAGCTGGAAGCTCGTAGGCGTGGTTGACGTTCATAACATTCTGCAACCGAATCAAATTTATGGTATAGCCTCTACGGACATGATTATACTTATTTTCTGATTGTTTCTTTCAGCTTGTCTTGTGAGGGCTGAAGGCGCCAAGCCCGAGTACCTGCAGGGTCCCGTTCTCATCTCCAAGTCCCCCACGATCCACCCGGGCGACGTACAAATGGTCGAGGCGATCGGGGCACCACCACTAGGCTCGCCCCTCCGCGCATTATCGAATTGCGTCGTCTTCTCTCAGCGCGGTGCGTCACAAGTGATTCAGTGTGACCTATGTTGCATCCATCACTAATATAATATGATTGTGCGTGCAGGTGTTCGTCCCCTGCCCAATAAACTCAGCGGGTCCGACCTTGATGGCGATGAGTACGATTTGGTAACGCTGCCGTCGTTGCATCTCAATCGCTCAAAAATTGCAGAACCCGGAGGATATCCTCCAGCGCCGAGGCTGATATTAGACCAAGACAGTACCATCAAGGACGTTGCGGACTTTGTGGTAAATTTCATAAACAACGACGTGTACGTTCCCTTTCCCGTCTTATGTATATCGATTTTCCCCTCTGAAATGATCTATTAAGGTTGGGCATCGTAGCCACCAATTTTCTCCTGATCGCAGACCGCGATGGCATTTTCGCACCTGACTGTGCAAAGCTCGCCGAGCTCCACAGCTGGGCCGTCGACTTCCAAAAGAACGGCATTCCTGTGCCTATTGAAAAAATTCCGCAACCAAGCATACGCATACGACCCGACTGGTATGCTCCGGAGATCAGCACGACCGAGGACGCAAACTACTATGAGTCGCAGACCGCGCTGGGGAAGATGTTCCGAAATATCCAGTTGCAGCCATTATCTGCGAGGAGCTACGACTCGCGTGCACAGCAGC
>QFEC01001837.1:0-11838 GCA_003316585.1 Gomphus bonarii | reverse complement strand
GAGAGGCACGTCTGAAAATGAAGAAAGATAATCGACTGGCATAGAGAATACAACGGAAAGAGACTGAAATGGCAGGGAGCACCAAACGGTAGCAGAAGAAGAAGGGGTGTTGGGGGGAAATTGTTGACCGTCGCTGGTATGATTGTGGGTGGAGCTCAAGCGCCCAAAAGCTCCAATGCGTACACAAGCGCACACAACTCGTCACCACTGGAGCGATCAGCTCAACAAGGAAATATGAATGGTGCTAGAGATCCTACACGTCACGTGGTGCACGGTGACACGAAGTAAGCTTGAAGTTGTCTGCGGCACCTCCAGGGACTCGGCATCCCAGGGCGGTCAGCCGCCGGCTCGCCCTGTTCACACTTCTTCGCTCGATGAAATATCTGATCAACAGCCACTGGAATCAAACTCCGGAGTCTGAACTTTCGACACCGTGACACGAGCCAGACGTGCCACAAGAGTTGGAGCCCTGCCCGCAAACCATTGTCACCGGACAAACTCCGGTGACACCACATCATATCAGACTAGGGCATATCTCACGTCTGATGCAATCGGGCCTATGATGAACATATGTTGCAATATTAATCACTTCCCTCGGCCCGTCCAATTCATGTCGGAGTTACAACTCAGGTACCCCCTACGCGCTGCAACAACATCGCTCGAACCTTCTCTCGAGTCCCCAACAAACTCTCATATAGAAGTCTAGACTCTCAGACGACTTTCGGCTGTTTGCCCATTTGTTCCTGGCAGTCCAGTCAAGTCCTCCTTCTCTCACGGCATGCTTGGAGTGCAATTAACTGAAACAGACATGGATCACCAACATATTCTTGAGCGAGGGTGGCTTGGGCAACTGGCTAGAGGGTCAATTGTAAGTTTCGTCCAGGAAATACGAAAGAGATGTACCGCGCTTCATCCTGGATGAGGCTTGCTCTCCGTTTAATGTCGCATCCCGATTCCAGTCCTCCAGCCTAGCAACTGCAACACCTATAGCCTCCAGGATGAGTGGTATCGTTTCAAAGCAAGAAGATCGATTCCTATCAGCACACACCAGTAATATTGAGAAATGGAAGGCAGCAAACGCATTGATGTATGATGCAACATGGGACTCGCGTGATTGAGGCTGTGATCCAAAATTGAACAAGAGCGGGACTGTAGGGTGATGGGGAGGGTAGCACCGTCAGGGTCTAAAGACAATGTTTGTCCGAGCACAGGATCCATTTGCTTGTGACTGGATCTGCATAACCTTCTCTCTGGCCCTGACAGCCAGGGCAACATGCTTGATCCATGAGTCTTTTCGGCTCTGAATATGCCTTATCAGGTTACAAAGACAATTCTGCATCATGCGATTGTCAAACGATTTCAAACTTTAAACTGACATCAAAGTGAGGATTTCCTGCGAGCCAGCCTGAAGAAATTCTAGATGGGTGGCCATAATGACATCCTCACTGTCTACTAGATTTATCCACTAGATTTATCCACTAGAGTGAGTACATTATATCCTTAAGAAGGCATCTTCAAGGATTGTTCCCTAAACAGAGAGGTTTCCTTTAGTAGTAGAATGGTCATCCTGCCTATCTTTAAAAATGAGTAGATTGAACTGCGCTCATCGTGCCCATGATGGTCAGTCACAAAAGATTGAAATCCAGATTTGGCACTTGAAGGAAGATTATGTAATCCATACATGAGGTTTCCATGTGTATAAGCACTTGAAGCAAGATGTTCCAATGGCTCTGGAGATACATTAGAAAAATTTAGTATTTGTGTTCCAGGTCAAGAAAGATGAAGGCTGAGCCTTGACTCCTGGAACACAAATGTTTACCACTATATTCTTCTATGACAATCTGGTCTCCAATTCAGGCCCCACAGGCCCCACAGACATCACTACAATATCGTGAAAATTGTTTGGTATAAGGAGACACGAAGCATATCAGAACACAAGTTTCTCATAGTGAATCTCACCAGGACAACTACAAAAAAAAATCTGGTTTACTACTATACAGTGATTGAACAAGGTCCGGACAAGACCAACAACAGCTAAAGAAGTTTTGAAAACCTCCAAGTCCTTTGCCTACCTCTACCCAAGGAGATATATCACCACATGACACCATCAAATGGGTGGCCCAGGCAGAACTCCTTGAGATCATCAGCAACAGACACACCACGCTGCTTTATATGTACAATTTCTCTGTGGCATTCCCGCATCTGGAATTCACATGGCTTTCCCACACAGTCTCAAGTCACAGACCTTATGCACTAAATGACAAAATGTGCTATTGGTTTGCAGCGATGATTGTTGACATCGTGGAGGAGCTGTTTTCCAATGGCCGGGAGAGAGCATCCTAGTGGGGCAGGGGTGTTCAAGGGGAAGAATGTGATGCCGAAAGGCGACGACTGGTCGAGGGAGGTTGATCAAATTAAAGAAAGAATACGACACGGATAAGAGTGCCGATCCAGACCCCGTTGCGCTCTGGTTAGTTGAGGAACGAAGCATCGTCGCTGAACGTGAGAAGGTGTTGCGAGAGGAGGTGAAACGTGAAAGGCGGTTGAAAGTCGGAGGAACATGAAAGGCTGTCGCGAGAGGAGTTGGTGGAACGCGAAAGCCAGTTGCAAGAGGCAGATCTCAAGATCAGACAGTTGCAGGAGCAGTTGAGAGCCCAACAAGCATAGTAAAGTCCCCCACAAGGTGCAACATTACCATTTATCCCTTGACAATCGACATTTTCATTCTATGGACATGTGGTCTAGGATTGTATTCAATGCCAATGTTTCTTGATTCCCTCCCTGTTGTTATGTACAATTAGTGCTTCAACTCATAATCACATCCTGCTCTCAATTGTTGCTAATACTGGAATGTTGGAATGTGGATCCTTGATCCATAGGTTGTCTTTTTAGCACCATTGCCTCCTATTAGTGCTTGCCAAACTACCATCTAGCAAAATGAGTGGATCAAACTGCACACTAGAGGTGTTGGAATTTCTAGATTTAAAGATGGTTCAAACCCCATTCTGAATAACGATTCATCACCCCAGAGGAAAAATTGAAGCCTCCAGTTTTGGCACAGTCAACTTGTGGCTTCCATGAGGCACAGTTCTATTGGTATTTTCTCTCTGTGCCCTCACATCAAGATGTTCTACTCGCTCTGGAAATACGTTTGCCGTCTTTTTCCACAACCAATGAGGAGCGACCAAGAGCCTTTGTTATTCTTGATGTTTCAATTACCATGGGGCGCGATGGCCAATCAATTCTACAGTATGGTTCGCGGCGCCTCCCCTACTCACAGAAAGCGGTACAGCATTACCAAATTTATTTGGTACAAGGAAACACAGCTTTTTTGAACGCGAGCAAGTTTCTCTTAGTGGAGTTCAAAAGGGCCACTACAGATGGATTTTGGTTGTATTACGCAATTGTTGAACGAGGTCCGGACAAAGCTGCAACCATTGAATATTCCAATGCCTTTTCTAAAGAAAAGTTATCACTGAGCAATACCATCCAGTGCAACAGCAAAAACAAAGAGGAAATCAACTCCAGGCACGCCAAGCGGCTTCATTATGATTTCTCGGCGGCATTCCCGCTTCCGGAATTCGCACGGCCCGTACAGCCTCAAATCATGTTCCTATGCCATGAACAATGAGAAGTGCTATTTGTATGCAGCGATGCTTATCGACATCGTGAGGGTGCTGTTCTCCTATGGCCGGGGAGAGCATCCTCGTGGGGCAGGGATGTTCAAGGGAAGAATCTAATGCCGACGGGTGAAGACTGGTCGAAGGAAGTTGATTTGATTAAAGAGGAATATACTACGGATCAGGGTGCCAATCCACACCCCATTCCACCCTGAGTAGCTAAGGAACGTGAAAGGCGGCCGGGAGAGGGGCAAGGGTTGAAGGAACGTGTAAGACGGTTGCGAGAGGAGGCGGAGGAACATGACAGACGGTTGCGAAAGGAAGAGGAACGTAAAAGAGGGTCACGAGAGGAGGGAGAGGAACGTGTAAGACGGTTGCAAGAGAAGGTGGAACGTGAAAGACGATTGCGAGAGGAGGTGGAGAAACGTGTAAGACGGTTGCAAGAGGCGGTGGAACGTGAAATGCGGCTGCGAGAGGAGGTGGAGGAACGTGTAAGACGGTTACAAGAGGCGGTGGAACGTGAAATGCGGTTGCAAGAGGAGGTGGAGGAACGTGTGAGACGGTTACGAGAGGAGCCGGAGGAACGTGAACGAGTGTTGCGTGAGGCAGAGGGACGTGAAGGCCAGTTGCGAGAGGAGACAGAAGAATGTGGAAGATGGTTGCAAAAGTTGCTGCGAGAGGAGGTGGAGGAAATCAAGTGGAGCGGGCCCGGCGCGAGATCAGAGGGTTGCAAGAGTAGCTGAGAGCCCAACAAGCACAGTAGAAATGTCCAGCAAGGGACTATCTGACATGTGCGTTCTATGGATATGAATTCTTGGTCAATATTTCTTGAACCCTCTGTGTTTCAATACATAATCACATACCTCTCTCATTTGTCGCTAACACTTGAAAGTCAAGAATCTCGATCCCTCGATCCATAGGCCCTTGGCGATTCCGAATGTCTGATGTTTCACTACTCACAGCCTCAGGTAGCTGTCTGTGTTATTTTTCCTCAGTGATATGCAGCTATGGATCTGTATATCTGATCACCATTAAAACGTAGACTTGCCTTTCTCAAGCAATAGCTAATATCGTGATGGGGTCAGCAATCCTTAGGACTGACCCTGCAATTTCTGACACTTGGCACCATCGAAAATACATTTAAACGTACAAGCACTTAATATTTACCCCTTTCATGAAGAAATATATCTGCAAGTCACAGAAAGAAAGAAGCTGAAGTTTGAAGTCTGAGGCACCTCATTTTTTACCTCCGGCCTTGAGCCTCTCATCGACAAGTTCCTTGAACTCTTCTCTCAAGACTTCCTCACGCCTTTCTCGCTCCTCTTTCTGCAATTTCAAAATACCCCGTTTCTCCTCTGCACTGATGACCTGGTTCTCCTTCCGCATACGAACGGCATTCATGCGTCTATGCCTGCTACCACTCATGACATATCCCACAGACTCGTAAGAGGCGATTTCGTCTGAAGTCAACCCTATTTCTCCTCGACGCGGAATGCGTGCATTGGTGTCTTCAGCGAGGAAAGCGGCCATAGCACTTCCTTCACCACGAAGTAAAGCGCCACCGTACGATCGTTCGTCAACCTTGCTCGTCAACACTTTTGTCAGAGGTTGAGGTCCAACTTCAGTATCGGAATCGGGATCGCCAACTGCCACAGCAATGTGTGCTACCTCGGTGAGACTGGATGCCAGCACAGGAACGAAGGCCTTGGACGATGTTCCCTTCACAACCCACTCATCTTCACTCTCTTCATCGGCAGAGCGAGTGCGGTTAGTTGACCGCGTCCGACCTCTTCGATCCTTGCTTTGCACTGGGCTCCTAGAGTCGTCTTCGGTTTCGCTTGTTCGGTGTCTTTCGCGGTGGCTTCTGCGACCTTTTTCTCGAGTACTTTCCTTCTCATTGACTTTCCTCTGTGCCTTTTTCTTCCTTGGCCCCCACTCTTCCTCGAACGATGAACTATCTGAATAAGAGATAGAAGGAGACCTGTCACGCTTGCGGCTTCGTCTGTGTGACTTGAAATGACGGGCGGGAGAGCTGTTGAAGTAGTGAAATAAAGTAGATGCTACAAAGCGACATTACTTACAATTCACGCGAGGGGCTTTGGGGAGAAGGGGGCCAAATACTGAATTTTCTGCCATCTCGCTGCTGTTGACGACTGTGTATATCCGTTACAACCAAAATAGAGCGAGTCTGGAAACTGCACACATAGTGAAATAGTCACTGCCAGCCCATCCACCTTGCGAATAACGGCTTTCACGTCCCTCTCTGTCTGGGTACATATTCTCCTGCATGTGCCAAGCTATAAGTGTGCAGACTCGTTGAAATGCGGAACTTGCAAAGATGACATTAAGTAAGCATTATATTAGCAATTTTTTCCGAGGAATATTTTGATGGGTTTGCAATTCGATGTCTAACCCATCCGCCCATCCGTAATGGTTATGTATATCCTCCTTGATTCCTAACTCAGGTAGAAAATCAAAACTCTATCGCGAGAACTCACTCCGGTCTAGAAGCTCACAAAAGATTATTGGATGACCTCGATACCGTGAGGTGGGATGAAAACAGCACAAGAGAAGGGAGGAGAGCAGGAGTTTCTGACAACAGAGCATCAACTAGATCACTAATCGATTTTTCCTCCAATCCAAACACTACCCACAAAGCTAGCTCTAATGTTACACCTGCTGCTAATCCCAATTTCACAACTTCACCATTTTCTCAGCCTTAGGCCTTTTTAGACGCAATAATTCGTAGTTTTCAATTACCGTTTCTCAAAATTATTTTTACTCGACTCAAGTTGCTCAGTTCAACCACAACCACGCACGTCTTTCTTCCTCATCGAAATTATGGGAAGGAATCAGACTTCAAGTTCCACAAATCATAAGCCAATCCGAGTTATGGAAATTGCGAACTTTAGTGACCAAAGAAAACTTAGTTTGCTAAGCGTGTCCCGACTTCATCCGATGTCTCGATGGTTAGTGTCCTCACTTAAGATCGTTTGGAAAGACCAAGTCACCCCGTTCGATCCAAGATCCAAGCAGGGACTTAATGAACCCTTACATTGATGTGTGTGGATATCCGCATGAGATAGTAACTGATGGGTAATGGCCTTCGGTTCGTCAAAGTTTATGCAGCTGTAGATCGCTTGGTCAACGAGGAAGGCATGAGCGAACTCGTATCAGCTATCGGCGAGTCCAGGTATCAGCGAACATTCAGAGTACGATTGGCTTGTAACAGATAATCTCAAATTAAAAAAATGAATAGAATACTAATCGATGAACAAAAAACACCTACAGATTAAGAGAGACAGTATAACAAACACACTGTTAATGTAAGGCAAAAGCTGCCTAGAGTTCCTCTCGGTTTGTCTTCTTTAAGTCGACCAGTTCCACCTCGAACACGAGAGCTGAGTTCGGAGGGATGACACTCCCAAATCCCCGAGAGCCTTTCAGAAGTAAGGAGCTTATTCAGAAAAATATCAACAAAAACAAACCATAAGCTTTGTTGGGTGGAATCGTCAGTCGACGTTTCTCGTGAAGGCACATCCTATGACAGAGACCAATGATTAAGGCATGAGGCGGTTGTCACATAAAATATTACCCTTGTAAACCCTGATCCCAACCTAGATAGGATTGAATTTAAACATAAAAAACTTCAATACAATTGTTTCGCACCTGGAATTACTTGTCCAACTCCAACTTTAAAAAACGGTAAATTTGTAGGTTCAGATATATTCTAGTGTCCACAATACTTACGAGTAAGGTCTAGCGGTTTGCCTCTGTCATGACTATGGAAATAAAAGGTTCTCTCGAAACAGTCATTTGTAGCTGAGGTACAGCAACGCACGAGGAGTCAAATTTGTTCCCGTTTGAAAATAGGGTACCAGTCTAACATACTGTGATTGAGATGTAAAACACAATTTTTTGACGGAAGCACATACATAGTGCATAGAGATCTTGTCACCTGTCGCGGCTTTGGCATCACAGGAAGATGGGAGCTCAAGAACATCTACAATGAGCTCTTTCGGCTGCTCATTATTCTCTGATGATATCGCTGAAGTAATAAGTATGAGAATAGCGTACATGGAAAGCAGCATCATTGCTAAAGTTGAAGCAACTGTAGTTCAGCGTGGGACACTGCTCTAACTGTACAGTGTGACAATTGTGACAGTGACACCCGCATACTACCTTCGCCCTCCATCTATACAAAACATGGTGAGCCCACACTATGATATGACCACATTTTGACTCATCCTTACGAACTTAAGCCGTCTCAAAAATCTTTCCGCACGAAACAAATCCTTGCAAAAAAGGCTAGGCAGAACCGGTACGCTCTTCTCCTCTAGGTTGGCAACAACCATTTCTGACTTGTTCTCTAGTCCCATACCCCAGTGGTTCCGCTTAAAAACAGATACTAAAATTCAAGTGAGTGTCCACGCCTTCATTATTGTTCACAGAGTTAATCTATACCAACAGTATAACGCGAAACGGCGCCACTGGAGACGCACAAAGTTGAATATATGAAGGAGTGGGGGAAATCAAGAGTTATTTCTCGCTTCCTACTGTCATGCTCCCATTGCTATGTTCACACATGACCTTCCATTGGTGGGATGGAATTGTGGTGCATACTATGTCGATCTGCTTAGTGTTATGAAATACTATGTCGATAAAAGTAGATGCCACATTACACACTCTGTCGTATTGTGCAGCAATCTGGTAGCCTTGTGTAAACAGATCTGTGGCATGTTACTAGAAGAGGACTTGTGGCTTATGCAATAGTCAATATTCTCACCGACAAGTTTAGGTGCAGAGGCGCGGCCTAACTATCATTGATCTAACTATTTGCATCATCACACTCTTTTTCCTTTAACGTGATCTCTCTACATTTGAGATACCTCCCGTAAGTTCTCAACGCCATGTGTGCCTATGACCTTTCGAATTTTGAAGTGAACAATCTTATCCTTCTGGTACAGTAACGAAAACGAAAACGTGCGCAACCCTAACGGATAGCTTATAGCCTTATTCTTGGACGTGGGCAGCTGCACAGTGCAGATCCGACGATCGTCTAATAAGTATGGTGCTTTCCTTTTTTCATCGCCATCCCCGCTACGTAATAGCTCTCGGAGTTGGCCTTCTTGTGCTGCTCCTCCTGGGAGCATCCGACCACTCGACTCTAGGCTATTCTCGGTATGACGACTTGACAATACAAAGCTATTCGCTCAAGTCTAAACTTGAACAAACGGAGCGAGACTATCAAGCTGTTATCGCTCGTCGTCCAGAACTCATCAAACAGTACGGGGGTAATGTCAAAGACATTGAGCCGTGAGTTCCTCATTAGCTTCTAACCTATCTGGTATTGTTATTCAAATCTGACTATCTGCGCACTAGATTTCCAACACACGGGCAGTTCTACACCTTATGGGACTTCTGGCTGCCTGCGTTTACTTGTCCTCATAAGGTTGAGCGTATTGGCACCCTTGGTGATGGTGGCAAATATGTTTGTGGTCTCGAGCGTCTCGAGAGAAAGAAGGACTGTGTGGTATATAGTGTTGGTAAATATTGCCGTTTAGCCCTAATGTCCGTCCAGCAAACTTATTCTGCGGAATAGGTGTGAATGGCGAGTCATCTTTTGAGGCCGCCATACTGGAGCGTGCGCCTGGATGTCAGGTGTACGGTTATGATTTCAGTGTCAAGTCTGTGAGTTTTTTATAGCATACCGAGGGACGCACGATTGGTACTATAGGAGCCCTTCTTAAAAGTTCGGACCCGAGATCGAAGAGGTTCGTGCTTTCAAAGGTCGGGCGCACTTTTGGGATTGGGGTTTATCGGGAAAAGATGCCCATTCGTCAAATGACGAAATCAAGATGTATACTCTTGATTCATTGATGAGGATGAATGGTATGTATATTTATCCCAGTTGTCAGTAGATGGATAGATGTTGATTTTATACAGGTCACACATTCATTGACATTCTCAAAATTGATATTGAGGGAGCTGAGTTTGACGCACTCACCGATCTAATCGACCATTACTCGTCGTTGACGCCACCGAAACCCCTGCCATTTGGGCAGCTACAGGTGGGTTGCTGTTAGCTCACTTTGGTGAGTAGACGGAAGATTTGAACATTCAGACAGCTCGAGATACATGCACGTGACGCTTGGGGCAAGGACCTGCCGAAGCTGTTAAAATGGTGGGACCGGTTGGAAGAAGCGGGCTTGAGACCATTTTGGACTGAGGTCTGTATCGATTAAGTTGATCGTGAGATGAGCTGACTTGGCACATCATTATGCAGCCAAACTTAGTGTATATGAACATCTTTCGTGGAGGCCAGGCTCCAGACCTTGCAGAAGTAAGCGATTTACAGAATTCTTCCTACTCAACTTGCCGTAGACTGAGCGTTCTATGACAGTACTCGTTTATTAATATTCGTGGTGAACACGAGTTGATTAGCGACGCTGCATATTTATCCCAGCAAGATTGAGCAGAACTTCTGTCTGTATTTAATAGTGATAATCGGACATACCCAATCTGATATGATGGATTTTCCAGTTGAGGTTGCCAATCTTGTATCAGTGGCTGACAATTCTAAATATTTAGATTTGTGATTCTAAGGACCGGCGCGAGGCCGTTCATTTAGAATTTAGTCTCGCCGATTTTGAATAGGGTTCCTGCCTACATTGTCCGGTGCATGAAGTGGTATGAATGTGTTTGAATGAGATTGATTTTGTCCGAGTTCGAGGAAGCGGAGGAAGACCAGTGTCAAAATCTTTTACATGTGTTGGCTACTATGCTTGCTTTAACGATCACTGATTCATATCTTTCTTAGCACTTGCCATATCTGGTGAGCTGAAGATGCAGAGTGAACTTGCGATTTGACTCCAGCCAGCTAGACCCGTAGCCAATTATGTTATGAGACTGGGGAAATTCATCGCGACGCCATAATTTCCGGGCACTTTCTGGACCCTAGAACACGACCTCGCCTCTGGTTAACATTCTAAACTTATCATTTGAATAGCTCGGGAAATCTATTTGAAAAGATGATTCGATGTAAATTTCTAAAAGATTCGTTGCTCGGGATTGGGTGTTTTTGTCGCAGAGTAAGTGTTGTGAAGGGAGGAAACTATTGAACTATGAATGGGTTTAAGTGCCTGTCAAAGGTTTTCTATTCTGCTAGACCTGTGATAGTGGTCTGGGTCTGGAAACTGCTGCAGACTTAGCTTACCATAGACAGGCTGGATATAATTCTACCTGCCAGTATTTGACTTTCTCTGATCTGCGACAACTGATGCTAACACCACTTGGCAGTGTCTCCTTGCTGTTGATAATAATTGTGTATTTATGTTAAGGTGCATGTCCAGAGGTGGTTGGAATTAAGGAGTACTGGAGTATCAGAATAATGTGTTTTAAATTAAGAGATGATGGGATTTCCACTTGAGACAACACCAATCACATGGTGATCCAAGCACAGATCGATTTGCATCAGGGTTGGGGATCACAGATGTATCTTAACTAGTAGCCTAAAAGTAGCTTACTTGTACAACTTTGACTCTTCAGCTCTTCTGCTGAACTCATGGTATTGCAGGCTACTCTGTCTGAAGGAGTTGCCTTTCCAATATAATAGAGTTAGTTGGAATAACAGAGTAATGAAGATGAGTTGGAGTATTGTCAAGTCTGGAGTCATGGATGTCTTGTCCAAGAGGTTCTGGAGTGGTCTGAGCCATTGAGGTCAAACCAGGGTGTGGAGTTGTGAGGGCTTGGCTTCAACTTATGTGTTATGCCCTCTCATGTTGTCTTGCCCTTGTATTTTGGAGTGGACATGGAGGTGTTATGGAGGGAGTTCATGGAGGCAATGAGGAGACTAAATCAATATTCAAACTAGAGAACTAGCTATGTGTCAGGGGACCACCCATTTCAAATCCTGAACTGATACTGAGCTGAACTGCGCACTCAGATGGTAACTGCAGCAACAGTTGCTCAGCCCAGATGCTTGACATCCTGAACTGAGAGGCTGAGGTATTGGCCCGAGTACTGGAATACCAGATACTGATTGTGGGATCATCATACCTTAAGGCCCAATTGAGGGGTAAGGTATGATGAAGAAGCAGGAAGTGGACAATGAGTATATAGGTTACATACCTTACTAGCAAGGGATTCTAGGTTTTCCTCTTAGAATTTCCCCTTGCTAGGTGAGGCTCTATTTCTATATACTGTTAAGAATGGGCCA
>QFEC01001819.1:0-11481 GCA_003316585.1 Gomphus bonarii | reverse complement strand
GTCTATATGATACTTAGTAAACGGCTAGCGAAGTATAATGAGAAGCATTGCATCGTTATTGCAAGAACTCTAGAAAGCAACCATGATACACCTGCTCGTGCTTGATCCTCAGCTGCGATTTTTCAATTAACTCACCTATGCAGGATAGGTAATGTCATAGGGGTGGCTTTACTCTTCATTTAGATGACTTTTCCAGACATTATGACCTGTGAAAGTCTCCCTATGTATGAGAGGAAACATCCTTTTCACATGAGGGAATCCATTGACTGAAGAGGACTAGGCCTTCTTTCGGTTATTCTTCTGATATTGGGCTCTGAAAAGGATTGATTGGCATTGCTTGTTTTCTTTGCTTGTGCAGAATGTGTATTCAGGGGTTTACTAGAATGTGTCTGGATGATCTCAAGGTGTCAATCTAAAAATTTGCTTACTAGTTCTCTCCAGCCTTCTCTCACACCATTCCCAGCCTACTCTTCCAAATCAAGTTTAAAATTTTCTTGATTTAGTGTAGGGCTTGAAGAAACTTGTGCTCTACAGACTCATTCTGTAAGGGCAACCCCTGTTGCACTTGTGGAATATCACACAGCACTAGCAAGAGGGAAATCCTAAGAGGAAAACCTAGGATCCCTTGCTAGTAAGCTATCTGACCTATATACCCATTGTCAATGTTCTACTTCCTCAACATAGCTTGCCCCTCTCTTGGGCCCTAAGGTATGCACACCCATTCTATAAATACTCAATACCCCTTCAATTACTATTATCATACATGATTCAAGCAAGTTTTCCTATTAGTGTGAAAAGTATACTGTGCTCCCTAAAGAATTTTAGAGAGTTTCTCTGGTAAAGTGAATTTTATTTAAAGAGAACAATTCATATATAGTTTGCATTAGTATTTAGATATATATGTGTGTGTATGTATGGTTGTTTAATGGTTGTTTATGTTTATTAATAGGGTAACCAATTTTTTTTGAGATATGTTTTATCTGGACTAGTAAAGGTTATAGACAGATGAGCAAGTTTTTTTCTCTAAAATCATTACCAGCCTGATTATAGCACATATTTGGTTGTTTGTAACTGATATTAGGAATAAGCTATTTCAAATCCTTCATATGAAGTTCTGAGCTGTGTCAATACTCTTTTTTATTTTCTGTAATAGCAAAGAAATCATAGCTGGGGACAGGTTATTGTCTCTGACAAAATTATTCCTAGTGTATGATATGTTAATTTTAGGGGGTTCATGACTAATATTAATATCTGGCCTTTTCAACTGCCTCTTGTGATAGCTGAGCTATTGTTCACACTGATTACATTGTTATTTGACTAGTGTTTTTTTTTTTTTTTTTTTTTTTTTTTTTTTTTTTTTTATGTTTTTTGAGAATTGGATTTATTAAGGAGATTTTCAGTAAGGTCATAGTGTGTATATCCAGGTTATTCAATACAAGGAGATTGTATATTCCCAGAGTTTGAGCTTTTTATGTGGGGTTATAGGTTTGAGACTGGTATCCTCTAGTTTGTGAAACTGTTCTGTTTATCAGGATGATCTCAGAAATCACTTCAATACCCTAGGAAAGGTATTTCAATGGAATGCCAATCTAAACAAGGATGTTACAGGAAGGATTGGTCATCTTAATCTGAGGTGGAATGTAAGGAGAAGGAGGAGGTGGAACATAAGGAGTGTCTCAAAAAAGAGTGCAAGGAAGAGGAAGAAAGAGTGTGCCTTGAGAAAAAGGAGGCAGACAAGAAGGCAGCCCATGAGGTGGCCAAAGGGGCAGAGGAGGATAACCCAGCTGGAGAGCCAATGATCATGAAGGTGTTGTCTCCAGAAGAACTCCATGCATGTGAGCTCTATGACACTAAAGAGGCAGAGTGGAGGAAACACCAGGAGCAAATCAGCCTGGATAATGAGAAGAGACATAGAAAACAGGAGGCCTTAACAATTTGCAATGCCCACAATGCCTGGCTGAACCAGCAGGTGAGGAACACATAGGAAGTGGGTAGACAAGTGGGTCTCAGACCTTTTGAGGCCACCCATCTGTCATATATCCTGAATGATGCTGACACATACCAGGTGGTGGAGCTGGAGGTCCAGGTGGTCTGTAAGAGCCGCCAGAGGCATGGAGATGAGTGCGAGTGGCCCTCTGTGGGTAAGGGCACATCCTGCTACCACTGTGTGGAGTGGAAGATCAAGTGTGTTTCATGGCTGGAGGCAGCTGTGGACTGGGAGGGTTTGCAAGTGGCTGGGGACTTGGAGGAGACTCCTAGGGCAGGGGGCTCTGGAACTTCATGGGG
The DNA here is from genome assembly GCA_003316585.1 of Gomphus bonarii. NCBI lineage: Eukaryota > Fungi > Basidiomycota > Agaricomycetes > Gomphales > Gomphaceae > Gomphus > Gomphus bonarii. The sequence continues at coordinate 9,195 of QFEC01001819.1, read as the reverse complement.
GAAGCAGAGGGTGTGGATGGACTCAGAGGAGCCAGAGTGTGTTTGGCCTAAGAAATGGAAGGTGGAGGTGTCACTGCAGCCTTGTCTGGATTCATGGATGATGGAGATGGGTCCACTGATGCATACATTGGCTGTGGGTGTGACCCGTATAGCTGTGGAGTTGATGAATGATCATGAAGAAGAGAGGTTGTGGAGGGAATCCGGGATGGGGGCAGAAAAGGATCCAGAGCCAGAGCCAGAAAAGGTGGGTAAGGGAGGGGTATTGGATCCAGATTCCTTGTTTAGAGAGCTGGAGGTTTCAGAGAGGGAGCCAGGGATGGAGTTTTTTTACATAGCAGGGGACTAATAGTATCTGAATATTGTATCATTTGAACATGAAAGTTGTTAAGTCCTTTGCTAAGTGAGTGGCCAAGGTCCTGGTTTGTTAGGGTAGGACTTGTGAAAGTCTGAGACAACTTCAGAAACATTACTAAGTTCAGATGTGGGGAGCCAGGAGGTTTCATCTTCCATGCCCTCATATCCAGACCACTTGACCAAGTATAGTAGTGGGCAGGTGCAGCATCTGTCAACCTTGGAGTCAAGGACTTCCAATATTTCATATTCAGGTTCACCATCAATGATGATGGGGGGTTAGTTTCAGGGTTCAGCTTGGAGTTTGGTTTGAAGTTCATTGTCAGTTTTTTGTTTCCTGTTTATGTCTTTCCATGCCTTTCCATGCCTTGCATCTGTGGATTATATAATAAGCACCAGGCTAGGGTATATAAGTGTGACTGGTGTAATGGTTACCCCTCAGCTTGATCTCTGAGGATTACCACTACACCAGGTGGGCTCTCTATGTACTTACTATTAGTAACTCTTGTATAAACTGAGGATTACCACTACACCAGGTGGAAAACCCCCTTATCAGCTCATTAATATTGGAGTATCCTGTTGTTGTGACCTTGTCAATAGTGTGGCCCTCACAGTTAGGGCAGAGTGACTCAATTGGGGAAGTCATTAGGAGTGGATGGTTCCAGCATAGAGATCTAGAAAATGGGGTGTGTTGCATGGATGTTGTCTGGAAGCTGGAGGGTGAAGGAGATGGAGCCAGCTTGAGTGATGATCTTGAAGGGACCTAGATATTTTTCAGCTAATTTCTTAGAAGGTCTCATAGTTCAGATGTTATCAGATTTTACAAGGACTTTGTCACCAATCTTGAACTCCAGGGGCGGAGTCCAGCAACAGTCCATGGATGCTGAGTATCATTGTTGAGCTTTGGAGATGGTTTTATGGAGTTCTTGATGGAGCTCATCTAAGTCCACTGCGAAGTCTCATGCTCATGAGGAGGTGAGGTCTCTTTCAGGGTGTATTGTGATGTTGGGATGATAACCCTTGTTGGCAAAGAAGGGTGAGATGCCAGTGGTAGCATTTGGAGCATTGTTATACATGAATTCTGCGATTGGAAGGAGGTCTGACCAGTTGTCCTGTTGATAGTTGCAATAAACTTGAAGGTATTGTTCCAGTGTCTGATTCATTTGTTCAGTTTGTCTGTCACCCTCAGGGTGGTATCCAGAGGTGAAGTGAAGCTTCATGTTGAGAGCCTTACCAAGGGATCAAAAGAAGGATGATACAAACTCTGTGCCACAGTCCGAGGTAACATGGGATGGGACTCTGTGCTTGGAGAACACATGGAGTATGAAGAGTTTTGCAAGTGCTGGAGCATTGATCATGTCAACAGTGGGGATGAAGATGGTTTGCTTGGTCAGTCTGTCAACAATGATGAGGAAGGTGTTGTGTCTGGAAGATGGCAGAAGTTTTTCAATAAAATCCATGGAGATAGAGTTCCAGGGACATTCAGGGATAGGGAGTTGCTTGAGTAGTCCATAGGGGCAGTGTCTCTGTGATTTAGAGTGCATACAAGTAGTGCAAGACTTAATATAGGACTTAATGGAGCTGTGGAGTTTGGGCCAAATGTAATCTCTACAGATGAGTTCGAGCATGCAGTTCTATCCAAAATATCCTGATATGGGGTGGTCATGCTTGTCTTGCAGTACCCAGAGTTGAAGGTTGTCAACATCAGGGACATAAATGTGTTGGTCCAAGAGGAGGAATCCTTCAGGGTCTACAGACCAACATCCTGTAGGATTGTCAAGGTGGGTGGATGCAATGAGGTTAGATCAGAGAGAGCTTTTGGATGTCCAGGTGTAACTTATCAATGTCCATGACCATAGTGGCACAGAGGACCAGGAAGCACAAGGATGTGGCATGGAGTGAGGAGATGAGTTGTTTGGAGGTGAAAACTGGATGTAAGTTGTGTGGGTTGATGGCCGCATAGTTGTTTCCTCCCTCTTTATGGTGGACATCCCATCATCTTGTCAAAGCATCAGGTTTAGCTCTGAGTCATCCAGGATGAAAATGGATAACAAGGTTAAACTGAGAAAGGTATTCTGACTATCAGACTTGACATTGCATGAGGAGTTTGGTTGTGGAAAAATATTCCAGGTTTTTGTGGTCTGTAATGACATCAATCACTTCTGAGGAGCCTTCTAGGTAGTAGTGTCAGCACTTGAACACTTTGAAAATCACAAGCAGTTCCTTGTCATGGATGTCATAGTTTAGTTCCAGAGGTGTGAAGGTCCAGGAGTGGAAGGCGGTTGGGTGGATGTCACTGTCTTCTGGAGATATTGTTGACAGTATGGCAGCAAGTGCATAGTTGGAGGCATTGGTTTTGACAATGAGCAGGGACCCAGGGATCCGATGGATGAGCATGGGAGTGGTAGTGAAGGCTTTTTTCAGGGTTTCGAAGGAACTCCAGCATGCATCAGTGAAAACCCACAGAGTGTCCTTGTGGGTCAAACAGGTTAGCGGAATGGTAAGATCAGAGTAATTGAATATGAAACAGTGGTAGAAATTTGCAAATCCAAGGAAGGACTGCATATCTTTGACTTTTTGTAGTTCAGGCCATTCCTGAATGACTTTGACCTTGTTGTCAGCCATGGAGACCATTGGGTGAGAGGATATATCCAAGGTATTCGACAGTGTCGATGTGGAAGAAGCACTTGTCTGCACACACATACAGGTGGTTCAACCAGAGTTGCTGGAGTACATCTTGCACATATCCTCTATGTTGGTCTAGGTTGTTGGAGTATATGAGGATGTTGTCCAAGTAAATGAGGACTGAGATGTTGAGGAGGTTGGAAAAAACACCATTCATGAAGCATTGAAATGCTATGGGGGAGTTGGTGAGTCTGAAGGGCATCACACACCACTCAAACAATCTGTATCTAGTTCTGAAGGCTGTTTTCCATTCATCACCTTCCCAGATTTGAATGAGGTGATAGGTGTGTTGGAGATCAATTTTGGTGAATATCTGAGCCTTGCGAGGACTGTTGAGCAGGTCCATTACTCTGGGGAGCACATAGTAGTCCTTTTTCATAATTTTGTTGAGCCCTCTAAAATCAATGCAGAGTCAAAGAGAGCCATCCTTTTTATGGGCAAATAAGACCAGAGCTCCTCCAGGGGACCTAGAGGGGTGGATGAAGCCCATGGAGACATGTTCATCTAAAAAATCTCAAAGTGTTTTTAGTTCACTCTGAGAGAGGGAAATGATCAGAGTGAAGGGAGGAAATGTTCCATCTTCAAGTTCAATCTTGAGGTTGTAGGGTCTGTGTGGAGCCACTGTATTGGCTTTGGCCTTACTGAAAATGTCTGTGAAATTGTGGTATTCATCTGGGACACCAGTCATATCAACCAGAGCATTGTTGGAGTCTAACTTGTCAGATGCTGAGATCAGTAATTGGAAGGTTTGCATACCATCCATTTTGGAAATGCAGGCAAATGCTGCTGCATTCACCAGGGTGATTTTGGGGGCAACAAGTGAAGTTGGAGTTGGAGGGTTGGATGAGCATGGAACTGATGTTGCTGGCTCAGGTGGCACCATAGACTCAGCTGGAGACAGAGAACTGAACATAATACTGCTCAAAGCCCAGTCAATCAACAGATTGTAGCAGGTGAGCCAGTTGTGTCCAAGGACTGTGGAACAGCTGGAGTCCAGTGGAGTTACAAAAAATGTAATGGAGTGTTCCTCCCCTTTAGGGAAGTGAACCAGAAGGTCAATTGCCTTATATAACACCAGATTCCCCCTCCTCTATAACTGCAAAAGCCTTGGCAATGTATATACTACCAAGTTTACACCCTGAAATGGATGCTGAAGAAAGCTTCTGATGGCTAGCACAAGAGTTGGCAGTGAACCAAGTGACTAATGCTGAGATCAGTAACACCTTAAGGGCAATAATAGCAAATGTTGAAATTGAGATTTCTCACTCAATTTTTTGGCCAACCCAACAGTCTACCCTACCTGCATCAATGAGTTGGGGCATAAACTAGTCATTCAAAAATTCTGAGAATAATTGAAGACCTTGACTAGCATTTATTAATTGTGCTGGAATTTTTTTAAGACCTAACCACAAATATGTGTAATTTGAATAATCAATAATTTGAGATCATGAAGTATTACCATATAGCCAAAAATGGTTAAAACATCAGGACAGTTTTTCAAGCCGCCATATACACTTGAGATTTGTACAGCATATAAATAAACAATATAATCTATTAGAATACTGGATAGTTTTGGGGAGTTCAATAGATAGTAAGTAAGGCACATATAGAATAGTAAGTAACAAGTAAAAAGATAAACTGCCTCAGGAATCAGTAAGGCAGGGAGAAAACAATCAATCCTTTTCAGAGCCCAGTATCAGAAGAATAACCAAAAGAAGGCCTAAGCCCTCTTCAGTCAATGGATTCCCTCATGTGAAAAGGATGTTCCTCTCATACATAGGGAGACTTTCACAGGTCATAATATCTGGGATAGTTATCTAAATGAAGAGTAAAGCCATGTTATCCCCTATGACATTACCTATCCTGCATAGGTGAGTTAATTGAAAAATCGCAGTTAAGAGGATCAAGCACGAGCAGGTGTATCATGGTTGCTTTCTAGAGTTCTTGCAATACTGGCTTATTTCTAGTAGGATTAAGCTGGACCTTCTACCTCTCTGTTGCCAGTTTCATCTTAGTAAATGGCATGGGTCTTAGTATAACCTGTTGGCAAGATTGGGTCTTTCCGTGCCATAATGCTTCTCTAGACTTCTCCCTAGACACTTTCCCACCATTTATGGTATCATGTAAGAACTGCTTATTATTACATCTTGACGACTTCTCGATATCGTAGAACTTCATCCAGAGCGTAAAGTGCTTACTGGTTTAGGATACACGAGCTACTTTCAATTGTTCACAAACTGATATTCACAACATGTACAAGGCTTGTTTTTACAGTTCTCCATGGACAAAAAATGATAAACACGGGAAATTCAATCCAAAAAAGGTGTAAAAAAGAAATATTTTGTTTAATTTAAGCTGGTACTTTGGAGCGTAACCTATGGTCAAACGATGCAATGCTTCTCATTATACTTCGCTAGCCGTTTACTAAGTATCATATAGACAAATATCAGAAGGGATCCAGAATTTGTCCGATAGTATAGATAACTGACACCGAAAGAGGACTAGATTGCGAAATGCAGACAGATGTTAGCACAGTTTCGAGAGCAGAAGCAGGTAAGAAAATCAGAAAAGCAAGCTAATGAAAAGGATTGTTCCACCATGCGTCAGACTGATAACCTGGTCTCAGACCCGATAAGTCGGACATTCATAGGAATGCTCCACCTTCGTTTCAAAAACCCTTGAAGTTGTGCCATCGAAGCCCTAGTGAAGGATGAAGCAAGATTTTCCTTGCGGTTCTATGGTGGTGTTAGGGGTCAGTCGGCTTACAAAATCTTTATCTGGTGGAAAGTCCGCACCTTGCACGTCTACTCGCGAAACACGGCCCTTCAAGGTTTTGAAGACGAGCCCAAAGCTCGACTTCAAACCATTGAAGGGCCTTGTTTCGCGAGACGGCGCCCTTAACTTCAACCTTCAAAAGGCCTCGTTTCGCTAGACAGTGCCCTTAGGCACCATCGTGAAAAACAAGAAGCACCCTTCTCGCACGTCTGTCTACGCGTTTCATTGCAATCCGTAAACTCAATCCGATCATGGATGGCAAGTGTTACTTCTGTGTAACACTGACCGCCTGGAGGTAGATCTTCTCAACCACGGTCGACAAAGAGACAAGATCTGACAAAAGTCGTATCAGCTGGTAACTTCACGGTTTTACGTTCTATTTTCTGCCCGAGGTAAGTGCGGTATCGATAGAACAATATCCGCAGACTTACGCCAGTTACCACGCGCCTCCTGGCATCCTGCATCCGGAGCTCGAGCTCTTCGCCAACCGCTAAGAGGATGCGACGGTGGCGATCAAGAGATGGGGATAGAACCCATGGGGGGTCTGGGATCGTGTTGCGTCGTATCAAGGATCAATGAATGGAAATGAAAAATCGGAAAATGCAGGAAGAACACACTCACCGCTTCTCCCCTCCATCTTCACCCTTCATCCGTCGAGTTCACCGTTTACGCGTCCCTCCTTATCGTCCGCGAGCCATGTGAGCCAGTCAGGAATCAGGATGTTGGGTGGGTTGGAATGAATGGTGTGTATTGGCCATCGCGCTCAACATTTAACGGAATGAGCTGAGATAGTTGAACAACATGTCCTCGACTCATTTGTGTGGGGAAGGTGAGGAAGGGGGTAAGGATGGCACAAGATGTATTACACAGCTGGACCTTTCTGGAAACGTACCAGCAATCCGCATACGGTTGCTGGTATGTTTCCAGGCTAACTCATCATGTGAGTCCTCGTAATTTAGGCAACTACTGACACACCATTGTGTTTTGTGATGAAAAAATATGATCTGTCCTCGTCCGTATTATTATAGGCTAAATAGATGCACTGCTCCTGACTCAGAGAAATAATCAATGATTTGGACAAGTAGACTGGTGATGAAGAAAATATGAATGGGAGACTGGTAGTCACCTTGGCGAATGAGAGGACGAGCATTATAAAGTAAGCTGATACTCAAGCATCGCTCCGGCCCCTCAACATCCTTCTCGTTTGCTTGTAGTCGATAGTGCTGATAGGGCCCTTGTCCTGCAGAACATCAATATTCAATCTGGCAACGTTTCTAATCCCTATCCCACCATCACTCATATACCTCTTAGATCGATAATCGCCTCTGCGTGAAGAAGTAGTGGGGAGTGTATGTGTGTCTGAAGCCTCCATGGAGAAAATGACCTGTCGTCCCCAAGGATTTAGGGACAGCTATAGTGACGCGCGCTTGCCCCTCTTTCGCTTTCTACTTCAATTTGGTTTTCACTCATTAATCCCCGATTCTGGAATTCGTCGATTGTTCATGAGGTAGGTGCATATATACCTTGTGGTTGCTTGTCCATAATCGTAACATGTGAAGGCAATGGGTTTAGGTTCACTAGACTAGACCGTCTGAACGGGTATTATTGTCGTAATACATTTGCTAAGCGGCATCCCACTTGTCCAGGCTCATTCTGAACAACACGCATGCGTTGCGAGGCATATATATCTGCCAAGATTCACACTGCACGTCGGCCAGCATTGCTCGACCCATGACTCCAGGCGCATCTCACTAGACTAAGCAGCGTGTAAACGCGGTGCCAACTCATGCGCTCAACACAGGAGTAAATGTATTCGACCACGGGCACCGTATTCCGTACATACCATACCATTCCTCCGGAAACTTGCATATCTACGTCTGGCCTAGAGAAAGTTAATCTCAACACCTTCAGGTCGAGGATGGTTAAGGGTAGCTAGACCGGTACCGAATGAATCCTTCTGGTAAGTGTCTCCGGTCAGATAATCTATTTTCTATTCTTGGTTCACTGGTGTGATGCACAGATGTCCCCACCAGACGTCTCCCTGGCTATATAAGCAGCCAGTATCAGCTTCGAGCGGTGCTTCAACTTGGGACTCGGATGCATTGTCCTTCTGTGGGGTGGGAACATAATTGTCTGGTTGACACCCTCGATCATCATTGAAATGGAATTGGCTCGAAGGCGATATAGCCCGTTTCAAACATCTCCAGAAGTTACAATGACCTTCAAACCGTACAGGTTGGTTTTGAAGATTTATCTGAATTGCAAGAGAACACTGGTCTCAAAAAAACAACGTTTCAACATCATCCGACGCACTTGCCTCTATCTGCAAACCGATGCCTACGATGAGAAAACGGAGCACACCCTTACATTTAACAAGACAGTGGTGGCGTGCAAATGCTCGTCGAGCCACGTCTCTGGATAGAGAAACGCAGCCAGTAGCTGCTGGCTGTAGATGTTGTATGGATAATTACTCATCCTCCGGTGTCTAGTCGTTCGTTAGGAGTCACAAGATCAAACAGCCCTGTGCAGCTTGTGCAGGATCGAGAACTTTGAGGAGAATGTTACAGACACGTGTGATCCGGTAGGGCTTGTTCACCGTACTGCCAGGGTAGCATGTTGCGATAGGCGCCCAAAACTCCCGGGACACAGTGATGTATTTGACCAAAATTTGGTCAAAAATTTATCTTCCTTACAGAAACATGTTTCCCTTGGTGACATCTCCTCCAAAATTCATAAGTCTGAAATCGGCGAATTTTTGCCCGGATAGGAAGTTTGGTACGTTTCTCTCTACCACTTGTTTTTACCGTGAACACTCTCAAGTCACCAAGAGCACATTGTGAAGGGCAAATTTCCGTATTTATGCTTCAGATCCTTGTTTGAGTCATGAATTTCTAGGTGGCAAATCATTACTCTACCATCCTGAAAGTGTTTATTAACCTTTGTAGAATGATACTAGCCCCACCGTGTATCGCGTACTCTCGCCCGCTCATTAGACTAAAATAACTCTCAAATAGGAAGAAAATCAATTACGAAGACAACCAGTAATTAAAGGTGAAAACACGACTGCAGGCATAATTGTTTAGGGCGTCCGAAGGTTGGATCACTCATTGAATATTTCTTTGACATGATCTTGTATCACCTCGCGGAACGTCTTCATACCGGGATACAGCTTGCGTGACAGAGCCGGATCGCGGAACGGAGGATTAGGGTAACCAAAGAGAAGCACTGGCATGACAAAGGTTAATCGAGAATATCGAGAAAAGGAAAAGGACTCACGGAAACTATAGCAGTGTCGAGGAAAAGGGGATTCAAACGATCAGACCAATCTACTTCACTTTGAGAAACGAAAGGACCTACTTGGCGTGGAATTCCTCCGGCATAGGG
>QFEC01001799.1:0-12143 GCA_003316585.1 Gomphus bonarii | reverse complement strand
GCTCATTTCCCTCTTCCGCTCCTAAGTACTGAAGCTCTTGTCGTTGCTGACAGTTCTCCCCATCTCCACAAATCTCCCTTCTGGGTGAGGTCAAAGAGTCACTGAGCATGAAGTGAGAAATCCTTGATGAATTGCCTGTAGAAGTTGGCAAAGCCCAGGAATGACTGCACCTCCTTCCAGCTCTTGGGTGCTGGCCACTCAGTCAGTCCCCGAACCTTAACCAGGTCCATCTCTACCTTCCCTTCTGAAATGATGAGGCCGAGGTATTTGATTCATGTTCACTCAAACTCACACCTTTTTTTTGAAGATAAAGTTTGTGTTCTTAGAGGCATTCTAGTACTCGGCATATGATTCTTCGGTGCTCAGCCAATGTTTTTGAGTAGATGAGAATGTTATCAATGTACACACAGACTGCCCCCTCCATGATGAGATCTTGAAAAATGTCATTCATCATCATTTGGAATGTAGTCAGGCTGTTGGTGAGTCCAAAGAACATTATCAGTGGTTCAAATAGTCCTTGGTTCATTCAGAAGGCAGCCTTCCCCTCATCACCTTCATTGATCCAAACATTGCTATAGCCCCACCAAACATCTAGCTTTGTGAAGTACTTGGCTCCTTTGAGTTGGTTCATCAGCTCTGGGATGAGGGGGAGTGGGTACTGGTTTTTGATGGTCATGGCATTCAATCTTCGGTAGTCCTGCACAAGCCAAAGTGACCCATCCTTCTTTTTGATGAAGAAAATGAGGGAGGCCATTGGGGATTTGGATAGCCTAATGCACCCCATGTCAAGATTTTCTTGGATGAAAACATCAAGTTCGGCCTGTTCTAGTGGGGACATGGGATATACCTTGCAGTTAGTGGGGCTTGAGCCTGGTTCCAGCTCAATTGCATGATCCCAAACCCTTCACTTGGGGAGCTCATCAAATGACTCATGGTCCTAATGTCAAAGGACAAGGGGCATTCTCAACCAAGATGTCCTGTCTCCTTGGATCAGTAGCAGACCCCAGATGGGTTGTTCCTTGCTTGGGTCTGGTCCACCTCCATTGGAGTGGGCCCATCATTTGGTGCCAAGGATTTAAGTGCCGGTGTGAGCTGAGGGGGCCAAAGTTTTGAATGATATTCCTGAGAGGTTTTGGGATAACAAGGGGGGTTCTTAGAAGGTTAATGGGGAGATGAGAGGCTGGCCAAGAGCTAGTTTTTTTAGCTTCCATGAAGGCCTCATTTGCCTCTTGGTTCTGAGCCACTTTCCAAGCCACTTCATACCATTTTTCTGGGTTATCAATGTCCTGTGCCCCTTCTCCTAACAAAGCCACCTTGGTCTGTATCCTCGGTTCTAGACCTTTCTGGAACTTAATCACCATCATTTTGTTGTCATGATATTTGGCTAGGTCTATAAGTTCCATGAATCAGTCAATGTACTCTTCTACTGAGTCCCTGCCCTGGTACCAGCTGGTTCCTTCTAGTTGTGTGAGGGCTGAGAGCTGTTCATTTTTTGGGCAGAAGTATTCCACTAGGTCAGCTTCAAAAGCCTTCCAGTCCAAGTACAGAGGTTGTCTGGTTTTCTCTCTTCTAAGAGCCTTGTTTGCAAACCGAGCAACTCAGGCCGACTTGAAAAATGAGAGGGCCCAGTGGATATGAGCTTGGTCATCTGGGAAGTGATCTCCACAGATTGCAAAGTAGATCTTGCAGGAGTTGAGGAATGCATGGCCTCTGTTTTGGTTTCTGTTGAAGTCCGAGGGAGAAGCTGGTCTGACTCAGGAACTAGCTGAGGGGGTGGGTTTCAGGGAATTTTCAGCACCTGTGCTTGGTGACAGATCATCTTTGGGGTCTATAAAGTCTCTCCCGGTGCACATGGGTTCCTCATTTAGTTTAGTCATGATTTCCCTCAAGGCTTCAGTGATTGCTGCATTGGTACTCGGTTTGCCATCAACTCTTGCTCTAAGCACTGGAGGTGTTCTTTGGCATCCATTTCGGAGCTTGAGATCAGTGGTATGTGCGTGACCAAGTCTGTTGCAGTTATAGAGGAGGGGGAGTCCAGTGTTACATATGCAAGTGAGGTGCTGTCAGAGTCACTTTTGCCAAGGCCAAAGCTACCTATAGCTGCTACTTGTGACATGCCTCCCAGTCCTATTAGGTGAAGCTTTCCTAATGTAAGGGCAACCCCTGTTACACTTGTGGAATGTCACACAGTGCTAGCAAGGGGTAAATCCTAAGGTTAGATATCATCCTATGTACAGTAAAGAGGTCTCACCTAGCAAGGGGGAAATCCTAAGAGGAAAGCTTAGGGTCCCTTGCTAGTGAACTGTTTGATCTATATACCAACAGTCTGTGCTCTACTTCCTCAGCATACCATACCCGTCTCTTGGGCCCTAAGGTATGCACACTGGTTCTATAAATACCAGGCATCTCATGAGCCAATCTCCTGGGACCCAATCTGAGGTTTGTGTATTCAGCTCTTAGAGGGCTTGACCCAAACTGAGGTATTTTCCCTTAGCCTAAGTGACTCAGCCTTGGGTTGAGTGGGTCTCTTCCTAGCCTTCCTCAACCCTCAACTTCCCACCTCAGATCTCAGTTCATAGCTCGGAAACTGCATGGGTAACTCCCAAGCTGTTTCTTGGGCCCAAGGGTGCCAAATGTTCAGAAGGTCCTTCCAAAAACCTCAGGTCATTTGGTCCATTCCTGGCCAAGCTGTGTTCATTTTAGCTCAGGGCTTGAAACAGGTCATCCCCTGACAGATGGGGGTCACTGGGACTACAGGAACAAAGGGAAAGATAAGAAAAACATTGGATATGGAAACAAACAAGGAGGATAAGGTCCAGAGTCAAAAGCCACAAGGGAAAATGGAAAATGAGCACATATATGCACTCACCAGGGCCATCTATCACATTCAGGAGCATAGCATGCATTGCAGACATAGGGAACCCAGGGAATTGAACTAAAAGAAGAACAGAAGAAAAAGTGCAATTGGAAAAAGACATTTGATATATTCCAGATAGCATATATGTGACTGCCTAACTATGCCCAGTGTTAAGAACAGGCTGAGCCAAGGTTCTTGCATATTATTTGAGCATGGTTGTAACTTTGGGCAAGGTTCAGAGTAGGGCTTGGATTCAGCTTATGTGCTGTGCCATTCAGATCTCATAGATTCCCTAATTTCTGAGGGCGAGGTCTAACTGAAAAGGATTTTCTGACTACAGAACTACTAATTTACATATGCATTATATATGAGATTAGTATTTCAAATTAGTCAGAATGATTTCAAATCAAAAGGACAAAGGGGTTTCCAGAATGGGAATTAAAACAAAGGCAAGGTGAAACACAGATGAGTAAGAATAAGGTTTGGGTGAAGTTGTTACAAAGACTGTTATGTGAGGCAATGGAAATTACTTGAATAGGAAAACATATCATGAGGGGAATTGTGAAGTGAATAAACTGAAAGTGAGGTCTAGAACTAGGATGAGAAATCAATGGAGGCTGAGTGGGGTTTTTGAAATAAGAAAGAGAACACTTAATCATGATCGACTAAGCAAATGGGGATCTTGCTTTGCAAGATCCTAACACCTAGCATGGAACACTGTTACTTCGATCCCAGAACAGATTTATTTCCTCTTTCAAACTACTGATCATTTGAATGTATAACTAGCATAGTTCTAGTTAACAAAAAACCAGTGATACATGCTAAACTGCCTGTCTGCTTCTTGCTCTGTTCAGCACTTCACTAAAATCTCAATTAGAAACATTGTCAGACTCATTGTTTGAGATCTGAATCTTTTCAAATAGGTTACCAACAGTCTTATATCATTACTCACAGGTTTTCAAGCATAGAACCTAACTACAAGAATTCCTAATGATTTTACAAGTCATCCAAAAGATCCGGCCAATCTCTCAGTATAGGCGCTAAAGTGCCAAGTTATTATCTCTGTGGAATATAACAACTCCTCATTGTTACAAATCATTTCACACAATATAGTTCAATGTGTACAGTCTATATAAATCACAAATACAAGAAATTCATTCCCACATTTAAATAGTAACTCTTAATATCAAACCCATTTCAAACACCAAGCTGAACCCAAGCCAGCTCCACCCAGAGTGTATCAGATAATCTGAAGGTCTTATACAAAGGTCCCAAACCTTTGGGACCTTCATACCCACTGAATAGCTCAGTACTTACCTACAAAGTACTCAAGTACGAAGCCAAAACCTCAGATGGAAAGCTAATAACCAAGGAGGGCCAAGAAGGAATCTGTTCAATCTAAAGCCAAGCCCACTCAGGCTGAAGGAACATACCTCAGTTCAGACAGACATCCTTTGGACCAAGTGCATAAACCTCAGCTTGGGTCCCCAGAAGTTAGCCCCAGGGACATCAAATATCTATAGAATAGGTTTACATACCTTTGGGCCTAAGAGAGGGGCAAGGTATGTTGAAGAAGTAGGGCACAAAGAATAGGTATATAAGTCAGATAGCTTGCTAGCAAGGGACCCTATGTTTTCCTCTTAGTATTTCCCCCTTGCTAGTACTGTCATGTAAGTGTAACAGGGGTTATTCTTACACTAACCATTTGTGATATAATTCTTCATTAGGTGAGTGATTGTAATGTTTTGTGCATCTAGCCAGATCTTATCACTAATATTATTTGTGTGAGCAGCCTGATAATGTAAGTCATAGAATCATACCATATCATCTCTAGCTTTTGACAGGGAAGAGTATACTTCATTGGTAACTATTTCCACATGAGTATTAAATTCATCTATTACTTATAATTGGGATTGGGTTTCTTGAGTTGATTCTAATCTAAGTATTGAGTGCTCACCACTGTCAAGTATGAAGGAGGTGGTGTGTGTTGCAGAGTCAATTCATTTGTTGTATGCAAATTCAGCAAGAGAGATCCACTCTAACCAGTTGTCTTGATGTTGATTAACAAAGAGTTGGAGGTATTTCTCAAGTTCCTGGTTGACTTGCTTTGTTTGAATATCAGACTAGAGGTTGATAGGCTGTGGAGGTAGCAATTCAAGAGCCTATTTAACTCTCACATGAATTGGGAGATAAATTAGGTACTACAATCACTGATAACTTCCTCAAGTAGTCCTTGGAGCTTCTAACAATGATCAAAAAAAGGTTATGCAATTCCTACTGAGTTTACATTAGATGTGGTGGAGATGATGTATGCATACTTTGAGAGGTGATCCACAGTGATGAGGAGAGCATTGTAGCCATGACTACTAGGTAGTTCTGTGATTATATTAATAATTATAACCTGCCATCTGTAATATGGAATACAATTGGGGAGAAGTTTGCCAATAGGGGAAGCAGGAAAGGTTTTAGTCCTATTGCAGGGGTTGCAGGCTTTTACATACCCAATAATGTACTACTATTCCCTGCCAGGCCACCAATAGCTCCAAGATACAAGTTCAGTTGTATTCCAGCAACCAGGATATCCAGTGAAGCTAACATCATTGTTTGCCTTGACAATGTCATACTGCAATTTGGGGTTAATAGAAACATACCTCTTATTATGGTAAAGGATAAGACCATTCTCTTCTCCCCATTCTTCTCCTCAAAGATTTCAAGAGGACCCAAGTTCTTTGAGATCTTTTAGGACCTTGGTCTAGTCTAGGAGGATGAGGATACTTAAGTTCATCAAAGGTAGCTTGTTCCAGTCCATCTAGTATCCAATACCACTCTATGTTTTCTTTGATAATGTTATGGCAATGTGAGAGAAATTATTCACAAATTGGTGGTAGAAGTTGACAAAACCAAGGAAGGATCTCACTTCAGTGATATTTGATGGAGTTAGCCAGTTATATATTCCTGCTACCCTCACTAGATCCATGGCTACCTTTTCTGCTAAGAGACTGAGTCCAAGGTATTCCACCTCTAGTTGTTTGAATATACATTTCTCTCATTTCAGGTATAGGTTATTGGAGCCAAGGATCTCAAGAGGTCATATGATTTCCCAATAGGCTTCAAGGAACTCCATGAAGATGAGGATGTCATCTATGAATACCTCTACAAGCTCTTCATTGATGAGCTCCTTAAAGATATCATTTATCATCATTTGAAAGGTGGCTGGACTGTTGGTAAGGCCAAAGAACATTACTAGAGGCTCATATAGACCTTGGTTTATCCAGAAGGCTACCATTCACTTATCTCCTTCATTTATGTACACATTGTTATATCTCCAGTAGACATCTAGCTTGGTAAAGTGTTTAGCCTTAGCAGCAGCAGCCTTGTTTATAATATCTGATAGCAGGGGTAGGGGGTAAGCATTCTTGATTGTTATATCATCAAGCTTCCAATAGTCTTGTACAATGTTGAAGCCAGTATCCTTTTTCTTTACAAGAATACTAGAGATGCTATAAGTTATTTAGAGGGAAAGATATAATGATTCTTCAAGTGTTCTTCAAGAAATACATCTAGCTCCATTTTCTCATTTGAGAGACTGGATAGGCCTTTGTGATAAAAGACTTGGTACCTGGAATCAGCTCAATTCCATGATCCCATGATTTATGAGGAGGGAGTTTGTTGAAGGACTCTTTTGATAAAATATCCTTGAATTCCTGATAAAGATCTTCAAAGGATTTGATAGGTATAAGCTCAGATTCCTTTTAGGAAAGCTGTTGTGAAACAGTTGAGTCAGCACTAATTTCTTCATGGTTATCCTCCACAAAGACTACAAAGAGTCTGTCTCTATCTTTAGGTGAATATAATAGCTCTTCAACTATGGCCTGTGTGTTAGTTATAGGACTGAGTACCACTTTCTTCATAATATCTGGAACTGTCTCAATCCAAGGTTTCTTACTAAACAGTTTAATACCATATGATTTGGTGCAGTGACTCATCTTCACCTCACCCAAGCATCAGTTAACCTCTGGGTTGTGTTCAGTAAGTCATTTATGTCCTAAGATGATGGCCAGGTATCCTAAGCTAGTGACAGAAAATATGGCATGTTCCCTATGGTTTCCATATGTACAGATGAGATCAACCTTTTCTTTGATTGAGCCTGCTTTATTAGGAGCACTATTGATATTATAGACAGGTATGGTACAAGGAAGGTAACAGGTTTTGAGCCTATCAGCTTGGTCAAATCTAATGTCAATGAACATTCCAGTTACACTACTGTCTAGGAGTGTATCTATTGCTAAGGGGCATCCAGTGTCAACTTATGCAACCTTCAGGAGAACCTTTGTGTATTAATAAGTATCAGTAGAGCATATATACAAATGGGGAGGTGGTTGTTCTTCAGGGTTTGTAGTTGTAGTTTTAGTTTCAAGCATGGCTAGTTGGATTTCAGTCTGGTCTAGGGTTGGCAAGGAGTATAGCATTTCTCTTCTATTCCCTAGTGTATATGTTTCAAGAACTGAAAACTGGTTTGTTGAGTAGGACATGTCCTTCACTACTGACTTGTCTAAAGACTCTGCTTCTCTCCTTCAGAATTTGGGACCTTTTCTTTCTATAATACTTTATGTGCATTCAGAGCAGCAGCTAGTGATTCAGAGATTATATCTGCAAGTGCTATTCCTATGAGGTTGGTGAAAATGCATTCCTTGTGGGATTCTGGGCATGCTGGGGAATGATGACCTTGCTTGTCATAGTTATAGCATGTTCAAGTCTTGATTCATCATCAATTGGAATCTATGTCCATGGGTGTAGCAGTACTAGGTATAGGGGTGATAGGAGTGACAGTAGTATAAGCTGGGATGGTATGATAAGAGTTATAAGGTGCTTGTACCTTCTTAACTTCTACAATGTTGTAAATTGGCAATTATTTCAGACTATATGCATATATTTCAACACTAAAACACTCTTATATCCATCACTTTCAACCCCATCACCATGATATTTTGCAGCGAGATTGAAGACTATTCAAAGTACCTACATGAATATTTTCATGATTTTAGGAGCATATTCTGGCAGACACCACCCGCACGGCCACGTACCTTAACACCGAGACCCGCGCCGCCGTCCGGAATTGGTAGAGGCACAAGTAACTTGGCAGAAGCATTCTTTTGATATACATTCTATTTCTATATCCCCCTATGACTATATTTTTCCCCTAAGTATTTTCCTATACCAAAAAGTCCACGCAGTCGCGCATACATCCCGCGTACGGCCGCATTAGGCCATCTTCTATTTTCACTCCGTCTTATTTTCAGATTACAAACATTTTTCCATTTTCTTTAAATACTCAGAATGTATCTAGAGACAATCATACAATTCCATTAGAATTCCATAGAGGAAAAGTCCCCAGGAACTATCCTCATACTCGAAAATCTCATTCGCGCCGAACCGAAGGTTCAGCGCCGAACTTTCACACTTTCCTAATTAGGACTACTTCATCGTACACTCGTCATACCAGTGATTGGAGACCACAGCTACGTTGTCACATATTTCTACTTCATTTCTATATAGCTTTCATATTATTCTGAGTTGTGTAAGACTCACAATTCGCTGAACCGGCGCTTTGGCACCCAGACCGGTTTCCCGGGACGGTGCCTAAGCAGAGGCAAACCCGGCAGTACAGTTATTCAGAGTAGTTTTGGAATATCTCCATATTTTCCCTATTGATAAATACAATTCAAATTCTCATAAAATCAGTTCCTTTTGCACCTACTTTGTCCCGCTATTTTGGGGATTTTACCATTCATATTATTCCCAGAAAGAATATACTTACAGGAAACCTAACCAGTAACTTGTCAACCCCCATTTCAACATACAACATGGTGATAGTTGTAGTTAAACTAGCATACAAATTTCTTTCACACCTTAAGGTTAGATGGGAGAAATAGTTGTGCATGGATCTTTTCTAAAATTATTGCTGGGAATCCCCATGCATATGCATTCTCTAGTGCCTTATCCTTGATGCCTGTTCTCCCTGCTAGAATCCTGAATTGTGATATATAATTGTTTGCTGATATACTGGACATCATCTTGAGAGTATAGAGTTTAGTAAAGGTTATTCTGGTATGATTAGAGTCTCAAAAGGCTTATTTGATTTTTCTAGCAAACTTATCAAAGGTAGTGATTGAGGAAGTTACATGAATGATAGCTTGGGTCTTATTTTGTGCCCAAATGGCTGCAGAGCCTTCTGATATAAATGAGAGGATATACAACATTTTTGCTTGTTTTCTGGGAAAGATCCTAGTTAGAGGGTGATGGAAAGTTTTATAGCACAAATTAATCCTTCTATCTCAGCCCTATTTCCACTGAACTTCTCTGGATCAGCTGCCTTGGTGGAGTGATAAGAGGGGGGATAGGTAAAGAGCCATTAACAGCCAAGTATTATGTTATGGAAATTGTAGTTGCTAAAGCAGCATTGGCCAGGTTGTTCTAGATGCCACTCAGTTAGTCTACATGGGTGGCAAGAAGGTGTCTGAGGAAGGTACAATTTTCCCCTGGGGATTCCCAGTATACCTCTGAAAGTTAGCCTGACTTGATATGAAGGTAGAGATTGGTAAGAGAGATGTGTGGAGTTGTCTTTGGAGAGCTTGATCTTCCGTAAGAGTGATGCTTTGACAAATCCACAGTTATAAGATACTCCAATTATTATAAGCTGATTGAGACTAATCCACCTGGTGTAGCAGTAATTTCAGTCTATATAAGCACTAGTTAAAAGCCTATACCTTACTCTGGTACTTATTATATAATCAGAAGACATGAGGTATGGGAGTGTAAATAAGAAGAAATAAGCTAAACCCTCACACCAACTGATTATACAATCTAACAGACTAACTACAAATAAATTAGTCAAACTAGCTAATGAATTTGGTAATGAACACTTTATGGTAGTTACAATTACAGATATAGGATAATATCAACTATGGAATATACAACAATGTGAATGACCTGGCTTAATGTATATCAGAACATCTCACATGAGTACAAGGGGTCTAATCTTTAAATCAGAACTATAATATGAGAACAATATTATGACAAGGCTACAACTATAAGATACTCCAAGAATTACAAGCTAATAGAGATTAATTAGCTGGTGTAATGGTATTCCTTAGTTTATACAGGGTCTACCAACAATAAATACATGTAAAGCCTACCTAGTATAGCAGTATTCCTCAGAGATTAAGCTGAGGGGTAATAGTCAGTTATGATCCTATGCTCTACTCTGGAATTTATTCAATAATAGAGAGGTGCAGAATGTGAAAATGTAAATGGGAAGAAATTGGTCAAATCCCAATATACTCCCAAAAGTATGTAGTCCTATCTCCTTTGCCAGATGGAGAAAAAAAAATCACTATCAATGATAATACATGTACTCAAACAGTATTATGAGTTTGAGTCTACATCACCCATCTAGTCATCAGGAAAACTAGAAGAGTTCTTAATTTGTACTTGGCACACTTATCATTAAATAAGTACAAATGATTCAAAATAATTTATCCAAAGACTTTACTTGTAACAAGTAGATTTTACATATTTTACAACTTAATCTGTTTAATTTAGGCTTAAAACAACTTAAAATACTGAAATAAGCAAATTGAGGGTGTAAAACTGCTAAGTATAACAAAATTTTCCTGATGAGTAAACAACTATTCTTATGATTCTCATCTAAATTCAGACATTTATTGTCTGAGTGTGGCCTGATATTGGCCAACAGCAATTATGTTTTATATGTAAGTACTATGGTTTAGGTTGAAGTTAAGATGAAATTCAGCCATGTTTAATAATTCTATTTCTGTTACTTTGTGCCAATCTGTGCAAGTTAAAATATAGAATGTTATAAATATATCAGAGTTAAGTCTTCCAGTCTTCCATTGTCTTAGCTAGTAGAAGGAGAAACAAACCAAAAAGAGATCAAAAGTAAATAGAATAGTGGATATATGTGTGAGAAATAAGAATAGATAAAAAAGGAAAGGATTAACAAAAGAAATCATAATATTACCATATGATTCCATGCCTCTACAAATATTTACTTGTATATTAGATATATAGCACTTGTCCCAGGAGGCAAATGTCTAAATGGAAGAGGGATGGAGGGAGCAGGATAAGTGTAGAGAATGCTATTGGAGTAATAATAACAGGAGAAAGAGAAGGAAAGGATCAGGAACAAATATACATAGCTGCCATGAGAGACAAAAGTTAGAAGATACAAGGGAAAGGGATACAGTGGTGCATATATGCACTGACATGATCCATCTACCACTGAAGTTCTAAGAAAAATAAGGAGAATAGAAATAAAAAGATGAATAAATGGTATCCAAACAAAAACACATTCCCAATCATCCTGGCTGTAGATATGTGATTATCCATTCACATATGAATATGGAAGTCCATCGCATCTATCCCAAAGTAGATAAATTTCCTTTTATCTCTCACATTTGATACAGGATATTTTCTATGTATTTATCATATAAAGACTACTCAGTTTGTAAGTAGTACTCTAGTCTATACAATATATATACTCCTCTTCCTCTTTGATACTTCATCAAGTTTTCTAATCTGGAATAATCATTTAGGCTCATTGTTCAAGTTCTGAAATCATTCAGATAGGTTCTCAATATTATTTCAACATTTCTCACCAATTTCTAAGCATATAGTGAGAATGACTGTATTTCTATAGAATTTTCAAACCTCCTAAAACCACAGGCCAATCTTTCGGTACTAGTACTAAATCTGGATTGGCAGGCTATGCAAGAATAACCAGGATATAGTGAATGTTCTATTAGTTACCACACTTCTAGAATAGTTGCTGAACATCAGAAATACATCCCCAATTACCCTATCAGTTATCTAAAATAGGTATAATACATATGTTTTCGGCACCTATTCCAAGCTCTAAATGGCTCAGAACATTTTTAATTAGTGTTTTTCATTAGTCAAGTATTATCTGTTTTTCGTCTGTTTGATTCTTATTGTTTTATAAATTTCAACGTGGCTCGATTCAGATATTCTATATTCGGTCACAGAAATACGAAATACCATGCCATGCACGATTGGAGAGACACAAATAGCCCATCTGATTTAGAGAAGAGAAAGAGACAGAAAAAAAAAACATGGCCAATGGTTCACAGCTCACAGCATTCAACGAGAAATGACTAACAAAAACGAGCGTGCGAAAACAGGGTAGCAAATAGCAGAAAATTTGTCCAAACCAGGGTATGGAAGGAAATAGACGGGTTCTCCAAAT
>QFEC01001798.1:193-10526 GCA_003316585.1 Gomphus bonarii | reverse complement strand
GGCCTACGCAGACGGTGGGGTGCGGGGTCGGGTGTGGGTGGTGGTCCGGGGGGGAGTATTAAGCGTGCGATCAGGAAGCTTACGGGGAGTGAGTGCGCCCCTGTGTGTTTTTGACTGTTGAATTTATGTGTGCTTAAATTATTTCCTGATATTAGACGGACCTGAATCACTCCACCCAATCCTCCGCGCTGGCTCACTCCTCCGTTCCCCCGAGCTCCAGTGGGAAGTATTCCGCCCTCCTGTTCCTGTCCACGTCGGACTCTCCCCTGGCGTCGGTGTAGTTTCCTTCTCAGGTACGCACCGGCTCTTCCCATTTTCTTGTTCTAATTTCCTTCAATTTCTGCTCTTTCTGACAGAACCAGCAACCTCTCCTCCGGTCTCCTTCATGCGCATCCTCATACCCATCCCTGGTCTCCGCGACTCCTACTGGACCGCCAACGTCTGGCCGCTCAGTTCTCCGTTCACGATGCCCACCACTATAACCCATGGCATGCCGCCGTCTCCGTACTCATTCACGGGGTCGCCCAGCACGTTTGCGCGCAATGTTCCTTCCTCGGCATCTCCCTCCAGGCGGCGCGGCGCCCCATCATTATCAGCATCTCCTTGGCACCACAGCCTCGGCCCTCCCGCCCCTGTTATCCGCTGTGGAGACATTTTCCACGCGCTGTACACGACCCTCCAGCGGCGCGCCGTCGCGCCCGATTTTTATGCGTTGGATGAGCGGAGGAGGGAAAGGGTCAGTCGGGCTTTTTGGGGGAGGTGTAGGGCGATGGGAACTGTTGCTGATGGTGCTGGTGCGGCGGGACAGGCGGAGATGGATAGACATGTGAGTGAAGGGGTAAAGAGGATTGATTTTATGGAGGGGAGGACGAGGTGCGTTATCACTTTTTGTGTCGTGTTTATTTTGAAGATGTCGGACTGATTTTTGTGTTTTAACATTAGGTGGGATGGACTCGAGTGGAGTGATACTGATGAGTGGGTCGTGAGGTTGGGTCGGTCGTGAGCATTGGGCGTGACTCCGTGGCTCCAGAGTCTATGGGTAGATGCGTGAAAAAAACAACCATCTCTTATATCAATTCTATGATATCCTGTTCTCCTATCCCTCTATTCTTCAAAGGTGCCAACGATAACATTACCTTTATCTTCTACCCCTAATCCTATCCCCCTCTATTCTATTCCTTGTCTCACCGCTCACGACTGTCTATGCCAACGGTATCGGTATCGACCGTTCAATTTCTTGTGTTTTGTCTATGTTACACGACGTACTGTATCTGATGACTCAAGGGCCGAATTTTTTATTGTTTTTTTTTTTTGTGGCATGGGGTATCACCCCCTTGTTGTTGATATATATCACTGCCAGACTCCAGTGTTATTAGAATGAATCTACTTGCGTGTTGCCAAAGTAAACCAGTCAATTGCGTTTAGTTTACTAAACAATTACAATGGATGGAAAGAGAGTAAGTATAGCGTTCTAGTTGCACTTGCGGAACATGAGCCCACCATACTCTAAATGATGTGACCAAAAATACAAATCCATACACTGCAGTGTTTTACAAGTTTGGATAATTGGCTTTTTATAAAGCGCGGCTCTGATTAAGCAGATCGTTTCGCCCTAACCGATCACACTGGATTATCATATCCGCCCGAGCAAGTCCCCGAGATCCCCTGTATAGAATATTCAATCGGCACGATTAGTCACAGTATGCTTTGTAATAATTCATCTCCATCACTGAACAATGGATCGCCCTTCGAAGAATCCATCTATCGTTTGCAAATAAAAATGGATCAGATGCCAATGGCACACCACGTTTCGCATGGTGGGGGGCATGTTGGTGCAAGGCTGTGCAACTGATGAAACGTTGTCAGGATCTATGGCCTTGGATGCCACTGTACGGTGGCTTCGGGGTCGCCGTTCGCTTGTGGTAGTAGAGAAACAAAATTCCAAAACCAGGAAGCAGCTGGTGTCCAAATCAGTTGAAATCAATATAATGAATTGGACTTGCCAGCTTCAATACACATGTTCCGCCCCACATGTCCAACCAAAGCCCCTGGCCCAGGTCTTCCGAGACGACAAGCCCAGCCCTGAGTGAGGGTGAGGGTTTGGCTTCAGATGGTGTTGGTACGATGACATTACCCTTCCGATGATCCGCAGGCTCAATCTATTAGCAGTCTTTCAATTTTCCTCAAGTCCCCCAATGATAAATGTCTGTCATCGACGGACAATGGCCTGTGTAATACGTAATCTACAACATCGAAACTACAATATGTTCATTTTCCCAAGGTGTTATGCTCCGCCTGAAACTCCGATACTTTACTAAAAAGTAGCTGCCGGGGCTCCATGGAAGGCTCCCAATGCCACTTCACAGAATCAATTTCTTTGAGTATTTACTTCCCATCCCGAGTGTTTGGAATTGGCAGCACCAGCATGACTGGCACTATTCGTGCTCCCGCTCCCGCTCGCGTTTGTGCTCCACGTGTCGATCCAAGGCGTCGTACCATGATTCTGGGACGGGTAGCCCACTGAGATAGGCATGTTGAAGCCACCTTCACGACTGGCTGATCGAGTCAGAATACACATTAAAATTGAGTCCTCAATGCCTTGTGAGATTTTATGATAATGATGCACTTACTATACGTCACTCCCTCGATCGTTTGGACGACGCTTCGGCTAGCCTGGATGGGCATGTTGATGTCGCCCTTTACGTCTGTTCAATAGGTTAACAGCATTCACATGGGCGAAGAACACATTCACCGATGCTGTTTCTCCAGAGTAAGTGTACGTTGCCGTCGTCGACGCTGCCGTTTCCGTTGCCTGGGCCGCGGGTGTCCATTGTGTTGGAAGTCTTGGAGTGAGTTGTGGTGGATGTGGATGTGGATGTAGTGGTGGTGGTGGAGGTCGTGGTGGATTTGGTGAGGGCACTGGTGCTGGTGCTTGTGTTGCTCAGTGAGTGAATCTCACTCGAGCTTGAGTTCGAACCGGGTGAATCGGTGGTGCCAGTGGCAGTAGTAACGCTCACGCTGGTGGAGAGAGATCCGGACATGGTGTCGATGAGTGGAGTACTAATCGAATTGAAGAGAGGACACGGTATCAACGGGTGTATCAGGCGGGGGTAGGTATGGAATATGGATTGACCGTGCAAGTAGAAAGAATAGCTCCCTTTATATGCTTGTCAGTACAGGTTGGATTAGCAGTATATAGCAGAGAGCTGCATTGCTATGCTGTGCTGGAATCTGCAGCGCCTTGTGCATGTGCGACGCGATACTGCGGGCCGCTTGTGCGGTATAGCGCAAATATATTGACTAGGCTGTTGCCTTACAATACACATGCACAATTAATTACCAGCCATATTATTTACTCCGAGAGTCCCGCAATTTCGCTCTGACTCTACTCAAGTAGTTATATGTATCAGAGAAGCTCTCTCTAAGCTCAGGGTCTCCTCGACTGGCATTCCACTGCACGGTAGGTATTCGGTCGCTAAAGCAGTCACGGAACTTCGGAAAGGACACACAAAATCAGTGCGCTCGGCCGAATGGACCGCGTGCAGTCACGGTACTGCGAGCAGCCCTAGCCCTTCGTGTTCTGTTTTATTATTTATTTTGGTATCGGGTGGGGATATTGCCGACTGCGCCGTTTCCTCACAATGTTGGCTGCGTTGAGCCCGTTTCTGTTTTGTACAAAACATGATATCATGGGAATATCCTGACTGCATCATTACTTCACAATCCACAATCCGTACGTTGTACATATGAACACCGGCATGAGTCTCCACCACGAGATTCCCGTGGCAGCTTCATAACGACACTGCTCTTAAGAGGAGTTTGAGTTTTTCCCACTAACGTATCGGCACTTAATACGAAGAATAGCATTGCTGTGCAGTGTGTGATGCAGGGTGACTTGAATGGTGAATTATATGCGTGCGATGATCGACGTTGGATGTGTGCTGTGATATCCCTGAAGCCTGAAACTTGATACCATCAAACGTCCGCGCGTGCACGTCAGTATAATTTGACATCGCTTGGGAGCCTATTGTCTTATCATTTGGCACTAGCCTCTGTCTATCTGTACCGTGACTATGAGTCTGTTCATCTACGTCGATTCTTGAGCTTTTCGGCTTTACAGTATTTCGCCCCGAAAAGTTGTTCCATACATTGGGACATGAGTTGAGCCCACGACCATATTCTCTCCGCTGTCCATAGGTGTCTTCGTCTTTCGAGCATTTCCTACTCCTCGGTCTAACTATTAGAATGCTTTGGACTCTGGGTTAGGTGCTTGAAGAATGGTAAACTGCTATTGATGATGTTGTTTGTGATATCGTGATGAATGTGTTTGGGTGTGTTTCAGATATTTATTTTCTCAACTTGCAATTGCATGATCGATATCAATTTTATACGCAAGCTCGGGCATAATTAGAATGCAGTCCAAGCTATAGGCATAGGTATATACTCCCTATTCCCCATCCATGCGCTCCATCTTATGTTCCTCCACTTCTGTCTCAGCGTATTCAGAAATATGAGTATCACGTGTTCTGTCGTCATCAGAGCATGTTAGACCCTTTTCCAGAATAATGTGCCGGGGAATGGTCTGCTTACGGCGGGTCTATGCCACGGTTAGTCGTTAGGAGAGCATGGTCGAAGATGTAGCTGTAGCTGTAGCCACACTAGATGTCGTCGTCGTCGTCGCCTGCTGAGCACGCCTCTTCCGTTTTAAAAAAGATAACTTCAAGCCTGGCATCGTAAGTAGGGGGATTTCTCGAATTCGAGTACAGAAGGAGCATCCTCACTTTATAATATACAATGGTGCATGACTGAGGTACTGCCACCTCATTGTGCTATGTAGCTATTCACTAACGGGTGCAGGTACCGCCTTGTCAGAGTAACTGCGCCGAAGGCTCGCCAGGTGATCACTTTCCGGTGCAGTGCTCCAGTGGGGAAGCGTCGGCAGGAAGCTACAATAGAATAGCAAGCGACGTTAAGATAAGATTTTTAAGGATATCATATTGTCACCAACTGCACGCACATCGCACGCCTGGACATTTAGTTCATTTGTCAAGTCATCATCATGTATATTGGTCTCCTGTAATACAACAAGGCTATGGTTCGAAGTTAAATATGCCAGTGGGTTGAAATCTCGATGGCGCTGAACAAGGACTAAGTGAAATACAACTATTTGGCTTGAGCGAAGGTAGTGGCTCGCTGCAAACAGATGGAGATATTACAAAAGAAGTACAAGCTTTCAAAATTTAACAACAGTGGAGCCGTTGGCGGAGCTGTCATGGATGTGACGGATAATCACTCACGCTGGTAACAAAATGCACAATGTGAGCACTGCATTGTGAGGTAACGGCGCAGTCGGGGAATATTCCAATGTATATTCAGTATAAAACACAACCAAAAAAACAAAGGTGCCAGGCAACGTGCAGTACTGTGACCGCGTATATGGTCGGGACCCATTCCACGGATGCGATGCACTGTGCATGCACGAAGTAATCTGGCCGATTCGGAACCCTGTAAAACTACTCCGGGTGGTACAGCATTTCAGCGCTTCAGAAATACCGTCCTACACATTGTATATAGCTAATACAACCTATGCTGGTATGTGCATATTATATATACAAAGAAAGCTAATCCGCCTGCCTGCACACCTTCAATCCAAATTCCAAACCCAATCACGTCTTACACCCCAGTTGGCACTGCCCACACCATGTCCGCATCTCCCTCCTCCGCCGGCCCAAGTGTCACAACCACCACGGGTACCACGGGCTCACTTATTTCAAGCTCAAGCTCGAATACACCTCACTCTCTGAGCAGCACCAGCGCCCTCACCGACTCCACCACTACATCCACATCTACCATAAGTGACTCGCAGATGTCCCAAACAATCGAATCCCACGGACCAGGCACCAACGGCAACATACACTTACTTTGGAAAAACAACAACATCGGTCAGTCTATTCCTGCCTCTGTTGTGCTACAGAAAACACTCAAGCTGACCTAGTTTCGCAACAGACGTGAATGGAGATATAAACATGCCCATCCAGGCTACCAACAGCGTGTTCCATAAGGTCGAGGGAGCAACGTATAGTAAGTCCGTTATCACAAAAATTCATCTCAACGGAATTAGAACTCAGCTTTTCTATTTTATTTATTCTTACTCTGTTAGTCAGTCGTGAAGGTAGTATCAACATGTCTATCTCAGCCGGCGACCCGTCTCCGTCTCGGACTACGGACGACGACCTCTGGCACGTGCAGCACAACCACCAGTACAAGCGGTGCGATTCACGCTGGCAGGTCCAAAAAGTCTGGACAGTGAGAAAGTACTCGCAGACTTTATTGTCGTTTGCACGTGACATTGCAATGTCACGTTTTCATTCTTATTTTGATCCAATTTTCAAATTGTCATTTCTCAGTCAATTCTTGACAGATTTGTCTGAAATTTTTTTTTTTTTTTTGATCCTTCCTGTCTATTACATCTATTACATATTTTTGGGATTTAGTCAAAGAAAAAATTCCAGAACAAATTAGAAATATTATAAAAGGTCTGTAGTTATTATTATTATTTTTGAACAACCAGTTTGAGCTTCACAGCTCTTTGATGCAAGGGTAGACTGTTGGATTAGCAAAAATATGAATTCAAAAAAAAAAAAAAAATTCCAGACTTCTACTATTAGAAGTACCAAGGCAATATACAGGGAGGATTATCAAGTTTCAGATGAATCTGTCAAAAACTGACTGAGAAATGACAATTTGAAAATCAGCTCAAAATAAGTAACATTGGTAAGGTCACAAACAAATGACAATAAGCTAATGAAGTATTACTAAGTATTAAAATTTTAATGGCGCTAAAAAAGAACCAAAGGAAGTACAACTGTTTGGCTTGAGAAAAGGTAATAGCTTGTTATAAATAGATGAGACATTACAAAGACAGTGGGACTAATGTGATATAGCAAACTATGCTAGTCAAATTATTCTAACACTTGAAGCCTTTCTAGGAGAGGATTCTATATGTTTCTAACATACTCTATACTATCCTTCCTAGTTGGTCTGGGTAATACATAAAGAGTGTATATGTTAGATCCCAGTTCCCTCTAAAAAAATATCTTAGATATCTAATACCATAGTACCCTTTTAATCATCCACCTCCAATTCATACCTGAAACATACCAAAGTTCTTCTCAACCCTCTAAAGCCTTATCAGATGTACATGCTTATACTAAGATACTCATCTAATACTGGAGTTCTCTTATGATACCAAACCTTTATTATATTGTCCTTTGTTATCACTCTGTATGACATATGCTCTAGGATCCTAGCTATTTTTTAGACCAAGAATCCAGCAATATATGTACAACCCCCTGAGATATGAATATTTTATATCCCAGGTCTCATTCAAATGGTTTTGTTACTAACAGTTAATGAGTAAAAAAATCAACATTGGAGGCTTTTAATGAGGTATTGGCTTATGTCATATGACTATAGATCATATGATATATATAAAGAGTTCAAATGGTACAAACAAGCATCAACAACTCCATAACTTCAACCACATTATTCCATGAGATCTCTCTCTATTAATAAACTCAACATATTTATATCTAGACTTAATCTTAGCCAAATTACTTGTAAAATATCATCCTCTACTGGTGTCAGCATTGGTACCATCTTAAAAATTTGTCCTAAACATTTCCCTAACCTCCCCAAGTCTTCTGGTGATTTTCCTATCAAACTCTCCCCAGCTAATATCTGCCATATAGTAAGTAACAAAACTGTTCACATGTTTGGAAGTTTTGGATTGTGCATCTAATAGGAAATTCCATTTAATTTTCAAAATCATGAGAATATTTTGACATATGCTCTATGATCATAGCTATCCTGTAGACCAAGAATCCAAACAAATATATGTAGAACCCCCAAGAGTGTTCAGACACCTCAGGAGCCCCACATTATCACAGATCCACCTCCAAACTTTACTGTACCCTCTACTAGTCTATTACTCAGCCCCTACCCTACCCTTTTCAAGCTCATTTTCTGCCATATGATCCAAGGTAATTTATTTTAGTCTCATATAACCATACCATTCTTTTCCAGTCCTTGTTAAGTCTGGAGTCAGAGACATCTTGTCTGGGGTGTTCTGGAGTGGTCAAACTGTTAATTTGAGCCAGGGTACGGAGTCGAAAGGACTTGGCTTCAACTTATGTGTTGCACCCTCTTGCATTGTCGTATCCTTGGATTTATGGAGTTGTTGGAGTGGAGTTTGCAGAGTGAGAAAAGAGATAACGAGGGGGAGACTAAATCAATATTTGAACTAGAGAACTAGATACAAATGCATGGAGGTTTAAATACATTCAGAGCATGGGATTGATATGGAGCAGGGTTATCTGAATCCAGAGAAGATACTATACTAGGATGCAGGGGTGCTAAATGAGAGATGGGGTCATGTAGAACTATAGAACATGATAGAAAATGATGTAGAAGATAATAGAAGGGATGACATGGAGGTCTGTGTCTGTGACATAGAGGTCCACATATCAGATTGATGACATAGTGGGGATGACAGGGACGGAGTACGGATTGTGCAGAGGTCATATGCAGGGTATCCATGGTGTGGAGTACAACAGAGGGGTGAGAGTGATCCAGAGGGCTGAGATCACTCTGGAGGGACATGGAAATGAATGATAAATGGATGCTAAGGGTGGAGAGATGTCAGAGGGGATCTGGGATCTAACAGTCCTCTAGAGTTCACTTTTTGTGCCTGGTTGCAAAGTCTATTCTCTCTGTCCTATGCTTCTGTGACAGATGAGGCTTTTTCTTCTTCACCACTGCTTTCATCCAAGTTCTCCTAAGGTGTTTGCACACTGTCTGTGAAGTAACAGGTTGGTTGGTGATAGTTTGGAATGCTTTGAACACTTTTACCACTGTTTCCACCTTTCCAGAGGTAATAAGCTTGACTATATAGCAGATAAATATATTGAGTTTATTAAAAGAGAGAGATCTTATGGAATAATATGGTTGAAGTTCTGGAGTTGTTTGTACCATTTGAACTTTTTATATGTCACATGATTTCTAGTCATGTGACATAAGCCAATACCTCATTAAAAGCTTCCAATGTTGGCTTTTTTACTCATTAACTATCAGCAATAAAACCATTTGAATGAGACCTGGGATATGAAATATTCATATCTCAGGGGTTTCTACATATATTTGGTAGATTATTAGTCTAAAAGATAGACAGGAACCTACAGGATATGTCATAATATTTAGGTGATTTTAAAATTTCAATTGAATTTCCTATCAGATACACAAACCAAAACTTCCAAACATGTGAATGGTTTTATTACTTGCTATATCCTCTCACCTAATGGCCTCACCATGGTGGACAATAAGGTCATAGTCATTCAAGAATGGCCTGAAATCATAAAAGGTCAAAAATGTGCAGTCCTTCCTTGGATTTACAAACTTCTATTAACATTTCATATTCAATTACTCCAATCTTATTATTCTGCTGACCTATTTAACCTGTAAAGATACTCCATGGGTTTTTACTGAAGCATACTAGAGTTCCTTCAAAACTTTGAAAAAGGGCTTCATCACCACTCTCATGCTCATCTATTGGATTCCTGGGTCCCCACTGATCATCAAAACAAATACCTCTGACTATACACTCACTGCTATACTATCCACAATTATCTCTGATAAACAATAACATCCACCCAATTGCTTTCCACTCTCAGACCTTCACTCCTGAAGTTAAACTATAACATCTATGACAAGGAAATGCTCATGATTTTCAAAGCATTCAAGGGCTGGTGTTACTATCTTGAAGGTTCCTCCAAAACAATTAATATTATCACTCACTACAAAAACCTGGAATATTTTTCCACAGCCAAACACCTCACCCATGCAATATCCCTGAATTACCCAGTCCTCTGAGTAGCAATGGTCATGGGTATTGACAAGCTAAACTTAGACATCAAGCAATCTCTTTCATCTGATCCTTTACATCCAACTGTCTTAACAACCCTACTGAATGCTGGTCTATAAACTCTGAAGGATTCCTCCTCCTGGACAAATGTATTTAAATTTCTAATGTTGGCAATGCAAGGGCAACTCCCTTAGTTATTCCAGAGGTATCTTATGGAGCTAAGCAGTGA
Source organism: Gomphus bonarii (assembly GCA_003316585.1). Taxonomy (NCBI): domain Eukaryota; kingdom Fungi; phylum Basidiomycota; class Agaricomycetes; order Gomphales; family Gomphaceae; genus Gomphus; species Gomphus bonarii. The sequence goes on along the minus strand of QFEC01001798.1, from coordinate 378 downwards.
AAATCCTAAGGTTATATTACTGCTACTTAAATATAGCATGACTAAGGTTCTCACATAAGCACAGGAAATCCTAAGAGGAAAGTCTAAGGATTCTGCCACTAGGGAGTCTCTCTCTATATATACTCTTTTACCCCCTTACACAAGTGGTCTGTGTGCTTATTTGTAAGCACCCATCCAGGATCTAT
>QFEC01001795.1:4531-26833 GCA_003316585.1 Gomphus bonarii | reverse complement strand
AATATATTGAGACCTCGAGATGAAGTCTGAATTACATTTCTGTTTAGAATTTAACAGTCAATAGCGTCGCCCTCACATTACCCCTCAGCTTGATCTCTGAGGATTACCGCTACACCAGGTAGGCTTCTATGCATTTATTGCTAGTAACCTTTGTATAAACTGAGGATTACCATTACACTAGGTGGAAATTACCCTTATCAGCTCACTAAATATCGGAGTATCTTGTTGTTGCAACCTTGTCAATACCATCGCCCTCACAATCTCAGCATTCAATTGGTCTCCTCATGTTTATGTAATAATATTTATTGGTTGAGATATTGCAATTTTTTGACAGTGACTGATTAGACCAGTTTTGTTGCCTTCAAATGTGTGATTACAATCAGAGGTATAGTTAGGTTTGTATGGTCACATGACTTGTGTTGGAGTTATAATTGGTTCATGTGATCACAAATAGTTCAACATTGAACAAATAGACCATAACAATCTTCTTCAACAAACCATGAAATCCCTCTCTCCTGTTCAAGTTGACTATATCCTTTCTCAGCTTGATACTGGCCATTCCACCTCCCATATTCAACTCTCTACTGGTGTAGGCCATGCCACCATCTGCAGACTTCACTCTAAGCACCACCCTGACCTCCCAAAAGCTGTCTTGAGACTGGTGCAGTAGTCTTTATAGGCAGTGGTGTAAAAGTGATCAGATGTTTGACAGATGGTAGGGGAATATGCCAACTTTTTTCCCTCCTTATATACTGTTTGGATATTAGGTGACTGAGATTCAATGACTGTATGTTGACTGATAAATAAGTGAGTCATCAGGGATAGTATTACAGCTCCAGTTGGAGAGTGAATAATTTGATTGACCTGGTGATTGATGGTATTTGGTCATTATTTGATTTGTTTGTTTGTTTAATGTTTCTGAAACTAGATGGGAAGTTGGACTGAAAGGACAACTAATAATCATTTCCTGTTGGGGTAATTTTGTATAATATCCAGGATAAAAATCAAGCAGTGTATAATTTGATTAATGGTTTTATGGTCATTGTTTCATTTTTTTTTTGGTTTGATTGATGTTTCTGAAACTAGATCGCAAGTTTGGATTGATAGGATAACTTCTAATAATTATTTCTTGTTGGGGTAATTTTGTATAGTATCCAGGATAGAAATCAGGCAGTGTGTAATTTGATTGATGGTATTATGGTCATTATTTGATCTTTTTGGTTTTATTAATGTTACTGAAACTAGATGGTGTATTTGGATTGATAGGATGACTTTTAATACTCATTTCTAGATGGGGTAATTTTGTATAGTCTCCATGATTGAAATTTGACAGTGTATAATTTGGTTGTTGGACTGATGATTGATGGTGATTGGTAATTATTTCTTGATTGATATCCATGAAACAAGTTAGGGTGTTTTGGATTGATTAGACAAGTTGTATTAGCCAATATTATATGGATTAAATTTTTCATAGTGGCTAAGATCAATATTAGGAAATGAATAATTTTATTGTTCTGGTGATTGATAGCTTTTGGCCATTATTTGATTTTTTTCAACTATAATGATGTCTCTAAAAAAATTATTTGGATTGATGAAATCAGTTTTGTTAGCTATTAATTCATGGAGTAATTTTATATAGTATTTAGGATCAATATTGGGTAGTAAATGGCTTGATTGACCTGGTGATTTGATGGTATTTGGTCATTATTTGATTTCTTGGCTTGATTGATGTACTTTGAAATAAATGGGGATATTTCCTAGTAAGGATGATTTGTAACTGATTTGATCTGTCAGTCAGTGACATGACAGATAATTTATAACATTATGTTCCTGGTTTAGGATGTACTTAAGGAGGGGGGTGTGCATGGGTTTTTCCATCACATTTATTTTGTTATTGCTTTTTGTCTGTCCCCTTTGTGTTTTATATATGCTTCATGGTGTTGCTTTTATTCTATTTTATGTGAGTAGTATTTCAGGTACTAGTATGACTATTTATGAGGGGGGAAGGTGTGGAATGATTTTTTACATCATACCTGTGTTTTTGTTGTTGTCATTTTTTGTTTTAACCCCTTTGTAATTTATGTATGCATTCCATTGTTGCTTTTTTTTTTTGTTTGTGAGTAATTTTTAAGTATTCATCTAGTTAATCAAGTACTAATATAATTTTTTCTATGAGGGGAAGCTGTAGATTGTTTTTCCAATTGTGTTTGTGTTATTATTAGGTTTTATCTTTTGTTAGACCCTTATTTACTTTATGTATGCTTTGTAGCATTGTTTTCTTATTTCTGAGTAATTTTTCAAGATTTTTTTTAGATTTATTTGTATTACTGTTGTTATTATTCTTTATCTGGCCTCTTTTTTTACTTTATGTGTATATTGGCTGATGTAGGTTTATGCTGTAATTCTAGAATATTTTAATGGAGAAAAGATGTACTTGTGTGCATGAGTGTGTGTAATTTCCTTGATGTAGTAAATGTAATGGAAGAGAAGTCATAGAAGGAGAGGCAAGTTCTTTTTGCAAGGTCATTACTAACCTGGCATATCATGGCACATATATATTTGTGACTGATATTGAGAGCAAGCCTTTTGTTAGATCCCAGATCACCTCCAACAAATCTCTGCTTTTAGCACCCTTAATCATCCATCTCCCTGCTCCTTTGGATTAAAATTATCCTTTCATCACACTCCACACCTTGGATACCCTCTGCACTCTCCAGGTGACCTCCATACACTCTGTACTCCATCCCTGTCATCCTCACCATGTCATCAATCTAACACACAGATCTCCATGTCACACACATGGACCTCCACATCATCCCTTCTATGATCTCCTATGTCATCTTCTAGTATATTCCATAGTTCCACATGACCCCATCTCTCATTTAGCACCCCTGCATCCTAATATAGTATCTCTTCTGCATTCAGACAACCCTATTCCATATTAATCCCATGTTCCAAATGTATTTAAACCTCCATGTATTCATAGCTAGTTCTCTAGTTCAAATACTGATTTAGTCTCCTCCTTGTTACCTCTGTTCTCACTCCATAACTCTGCTCTGACAACTCCATAAATACAAGGACAAGACAATATAAGAGGTGGCAACACATAAGTTGAAGCCAAATCCTTTTGACTCCGCACCCCAGTTCAACTTTGACAGCTTGACCACTCTAGAAAACCTCCAGACAAGACATCTTTGACTCCAGACTTAACAGTATATTTGAACTCTCACTCTTCATCATCTATGAAACCAAGCACTTGAAGCAACTTATACACTGGTACCCTTGGAACCATTTCAGAAGCATCCATATGCCATGTACCTAATGTCCCAGCTATGCTCCTGAGTACTCACTCACCCCTAACCCCATTTATCCCTGAAAACCCTGCACAAGGACCCAATCTGGACATGCCTGACCCCCCTAACACACCCTCTGATCACAACCCCCCTCAGTCTCGGTCCAACCCCTTCCTGGCTCTGAATCCTCTGAGGGTGTCATCATCAAACTCAAATGACATCCCCAACCTCACTGAGGTCATTGCCATATTGGCTCACAATTTGCCATCACCAAAGAAGTCATCTCCCTAGACCAAGGTCCAAGAACTGGATGCCTTCAATGGCTCCAACAGTCGTAAACTCCAGCCATTTTTGGTTCAATGTAATCTAAATTTTTGTGACTGTCCTGATGCCTTTTTATCTGACAGTGCATAAGTCACCTATGTGCTGTCCTATCTGAAAGGAACTATGTTGGACTAGTTCATACCCACCCTTTCCTCCAATGTTGACCCCTCCTGGATAGATGATTACTCAGAATTTGTGTCCAAGTTGAAAGACAACTTCAGACCCCATGATCCCATTGGTGAAGCAGAAGCAGACCTTGAAACCCTCTGCATGCATGACAACCAATGAGTCATCAAGTATGTGGTCAAATTCAACTGCCTCACCACACGCATCCATTGGGGAGATGCCACACTTTTCCACCAGTTCTACAATGGACTGCCGGCAAGAATCAAGGATGAAGTAGCTTGTGTTGGTAAACCCAGCATGTTGCACACACTTCAATCCCTTACCCAATCTATCAAAGCCTGCTACTGGGAATAATGCTCTGAAGTCGCTTGAGAGAACAACTCAAACAAAACCTCAGACTGCCACTGTAAGGGCAACCTGTGTAGCGCTCACCGAGGTTACCAAAGTCACATGACCAAAGCTAGCAAAGGGGAAAACCTAAGTCTATTAAACCATGTACATAGAAATAGAGTCTCACCTAGCAAGGGGGAAAACCTAAGAGGAAAACTTAGGATCCCTTGCTAGTGAGCTATGCAACCTATATACCCATTGTCTGCTTCCTACTTCCTCAGCATACCTTACCCTTCAATTGGGCCCAAAGATATGATGTCCCCACAATCCGTATCTGGAATTATGGCATTTGAGCTGATGCCCCAGCCTCTTGGTTTGGTATGTCTTGTATCTGGACTGAGGTGTTGCAATAGTATTTATTGTCTGAATGCACAGTTTGGTTTGGTAACACTTGGTATGGACAGATTGGCTTGGTATCGGCTTGGGATTTGAAATGTGGTCCCCTGACAGCCACCAAGACAAGGGCAAAACCCCCACCATGCCATCAACAAATTCCAATGACAACAGGAATACATTAAACAACAACAATAGCAACAAGTCCAACACCTCTGCCTCCAACAACAACACCTCAAATACCCCCAAGAAGACCTCAGACCTAGCATTAAAACTAGGCAAAGATGGTAAACTGACTCAACAGGAGCGACAATGCCACTTCACGCAGAACCTCTGTCTCTTCTGTGGTAGAACAGGTCATGTAGCAAAGGAATGTCCTAAATTGACCTCCTCCACTGCAAAAGGACAAGCTGCTTCCACAACAGACAGCAAATCATCTGACAGAAAGAACTCTGACACTAATACCACCTCAGATTCAAAAAACACCTAAGCAGCCCTCCAACTCTGGCATGAGCTGAGGGCTGCATTGATCCCCACAGTGCAATAATGGAACTACATCTCAATGCATCCACTCTTTCCAGTCTGAACTCCCTGACTATACATCTTACCTCTGAATTAATTCCTAATAAACATATCAGTATGCTTATTGACTCAGGATCAACTCACTGTTTTTTAGATTCCATTTTTGCATCTAATCATCAACTCCATACCTATGACATCAATCCTATTCCACTCCACCTGTTTGACAGATTGACCAACTCAGTCATCTGCAAGGCAATTGAACTTCTGGTTCGCTTCCCTAAAGGGGAGGAATACTCCATTACATATTTCATAACTCCACTGGACTCCAGCTGTTCTGCAGTTCTTGGACACAACTGGCTCACCCACTACAATCTGTTGATTGACTGGGCTTTGAGCAGTATTATGTTCAATTCTCTGTCTTCAGTTGAGTCTATGGTGTTACCTGAACCAGCAACATCAGTTCCATGCTCATCTGACCCTATGACTCCAACTCTGCTTGTTGCACCCAAAATCACCCTGGTGAATGCAGCAGCATTTGCTTGCATTTCCAAAATGGATGGTACGCAAACCTTCCAATTACTGATCTCAGCATCCAACAAGTTAGACTCCAATGATGCTCTGGTTGACATAATTGGCATCCCAGATGAATACTACAATTTTGCAGACATCTTCAGTAAGACCAAAGCCAATACAGTGGCTCCTCACAGGCCATATAACCTCAAGATTGAACTTGAAGATGGAACATCTCCTCCCTTTGGTACAATCTATTCCCTCTCTCAGAGTGAACTGAAAACACTTCAAGATTTTCTAGATAAACATGTCTCCATGGGCTTCATCTGCCCTTCCAGGTCCCCCAGAGGAGCTCTGGTTCTATTTGCCTATAAAAAGGACAGCTCTCTTTGACTCTGCATTGATTTTTGAGGGCACAACAACAACATTATGAAGAAGGAGCACTATCCACTCCCCAGAGTAATGGACCACCTCGACAGTCCTCGCAAGGCTTGGATATTCACCAAAATCAATCTCTAACATGCTTATCACCTCATTTGAATCTGAAAAGGTGATGAATGGAAAACCACCTTCAGAATCAGATATGGATCATTCGAGTGGTGCATGATGCCCTTTGGACTCACCAACTCCCCTGCAGCATTTCAATGCTTCATGAATGATATTTTCTCCAACCTCCTCAACATCTCAGTCCTCATTTACTTGGATGACATCCCCTTCCACTCATGGAATTTCACACCCCCAGAACTAAACTATAATGTCCATGACAAGGAACTGCTTGTGATCTTCAAAGCATTCAAATGCTGGTGCCACTACCTCAAAGGCTCATTGGAAGCAATCAATGTTGTTACAGACCACAAAAACCTGGAATATTTTTCCACAACCAAACTCCTCACTGGATGACAACTCCAATGGTCAGAACACCTTTCTCAATTCAACCTCAATGTCTATTTTTGTCCCAGATGACTTGGAGCCAAACCTGATGCTCTGACAAGATGATGGGGCATCTACCCTAAAGAGGGAGGAAGCAACTATGTGACCATCAATCCACACAACTTACATCCAGTTTCACCTCCAAACAACTCATCTCTTCACTCTGTGCCACATCTTTATGCTTCCTGGTCCTCCACACTACTATAGTTATGGACATTGACAAGTTGCACCTGGACATCAAAACATATCTCAAATCTGACCACATTACATCTGTCCACCTTGAAAATCCCACAAGACATTGGTCCATAGACCCTGAAGGATTCCTCCTCTTGGACAACACATTTAAGTCCCTGATGTTGATAACCTTCAACTCTGGGTACTGCAAGATAAGCATAACCACCCCATATCAGGACATTTTGGACAGAACCACACACTCAAACTCATCCATAGAGATTATGTTTGGCCTGAACTCCACACCTCCATTAAGCCTTATATTAAGTCTTGTACTACTTGCATGTGCTCTAAATCACAGAGACACCACCCCTATGGACTACTCAAGCAACTCTCTATCCCTGAATGTCCCTGGAACTCCATCTCCATGGATTTTATCAAAAAACTTCTACCATCCTCTGGATATGATACCATCCTTGTCATTGTCGACAGACTCACCAAGCAAACCATCTTCATCCCAACCATTGGCACAATCAATGCTCTGGTACTTGCAAAGCTCTTCATACTCCACATGTTCTCCAAGCATGGAGTTCTGTCCCACGTCACCTCAGACCATTGCACAGAGTTTGTATCCTGCTTCTTTTGATCCCTCAGAAAGGCTCTCAACATGAAGCTTCATTTCACCTCCAGATACCACCCTGAGGGCAACAGACAAACAAAACAAATGAATCATACACTGGAACAATACCTTCAAGTCTATTGCAACTATTAACAGGACAACTGGTCAGACCTCCTTCTAATCACAGAATTCACCTATAACAATGCTCCAAATGCCACCACTGGCATCTCACCCTTCTTTGCCAACAAGGGTTATTACCCCAACATCACCATACACCCTGAACAAGACCTTGCCTCCTCCAGAGCATGAGACTTTGCAGTGGACTTAGACAAACCCCATCAAGAACTCTGTAAAACAATCTCCAAAGCTCAACAATGATACTTAGCATCTGTGGACTGTCACTGGTCACCCCCTCCAGAGTTCAAAATTGGTGACAAAATCTTTGTTAAATCTGATAACATCTGCACTATTTCAACTCCACACCCTGGTTCAACTTTGACAGCTTGACCACTCTAGAAAACCTCCAGAGAAGACATCTTTGACTCCAGACTTAACACCTTTTCAACTACTTCATATGAAGTCTAAGCTGTATCCATACTCTTTTATATTTTCTGGAGTAGCAGAGAAGTCATAGATGAAGGGGCTGGTTCTTTTCTCTGACAAAATGATTACCATAATATATGTTCCATTTAGGGGGTTCATGACTGATACTATGATCTGGCCCTTTCAACTGCCTCTAGTGATATCTGAGCGATTATTTGCACTAACTGTGTTTTATTTGACTGATGTATAAGAATTATTATTAGGGAGAGTTGTAGTATACAATTGATAATGTTCAGTAAGTAAGCTATGGTAATCCAGGTTATTTGATATAAGGAGATTGTGTATTCCCAGAGCTTAAGCTTCTTGAGTTGATAAGGGTTTTTATTTTTGAAACTGGTATCCTCCAGTTTGTGGAACTGTTCTATTTTATCAGAACAATCTCATATGTCACTTCAATACCTGGGAAGGGCAGTTCAATGGAATGCCAATCTAAACAGGGATGTTACAGGAAGGATTTGTCATCTTGATTTTGTTCTACTTTCCTACATACGTGTGGGATAAACTAAGCTTATTTGTTTTTTTTTGTAAAGGGAGTCATTTGAGGGATCAGTGTGCAACAGAGTAGTATGCTCTTTGTATTTTACTTCTATTTGTAAATTTTCTCCAAAGAAATCTACTCAAGTTCTTGTTTTTACATGTCAAATAATATTTGTTTGTAATATTGGTATTTCTGATATTCCTTCTCTTTTTTTTTGGGTCAAGTGTTTTAGAGAGGTTATGTGTTTTCTTTGTAATACTAAGATAGCAAGGTTAGGGTAGAAGTGGGGGTTCCTGGATTTTTTATTTAGAATGTACATACTTGGCATTTTTGATTACGCTCACAAAAGAGTTATTTCCTTGGATTGTGTAGGAAATTCTGCAGTTTGTTCCAAATCCTCAGAATCCACAAAGACCACCTATGCTTGGTGGTTTTCTTGATGGTTTTGGGATGAAGGGTGAGAGATATTGTCCTGGGAGGATATTTATGTATTGGTAGTTGGAATTCTGCTTCATATGTAAATTTCCCATTTTCAGTTGGCCTTGTTTTGAAATCATGGAATCAATAGCCATAGGTTGATTTCCAAAAAAAAAAAAAGGGGTCTCCTGGTTAATATGTGGTGTCAATGTGTGTTTTCCTGAGAGAAAATTTTTTGGACAAGGGATATGAGGGAACTGTCCATAGTTTTGTTTAGTTTCTCCCTGATATTCTTCCAGGTTAACAGTGAAGAGAGATTGGTTATGTGGTAGGGATGTGAGGGAACTGTTCATAGTTTTGTTTAGTTTCTCCCTGATATTCTTCCAGGTTAACAGTGAAGAGAGATTGGTTATGTGGTGGCATTTGTGTAATGGTATAACTTGAGTAGGTGCAATAGGTTTTTTTTGGTGAGTGTGGTGGAGGTTCCAATTGTATATTTGCTTTGTTATTAAAGCGCTTGCTGAGTTTTTTGATTGTATTTGAGTCATTTTTGGTGTGAGTCTATTTTCTTTATTGAAATTTATTACTCTTGTTTCAAAAGTCATGTGTTTATAGATGGAATATCTTTCACAGAATATAATGAATTTGCATTAGTGCTTGTTTGATCTTTGTATGTGCTATAGAATTTCTTTCTGGTTAACATTTGATTTTTGTGTGGTTTTTTAATTATACAAACATTTTTGTTAGGGAGGTTCTTCATATTCTTCTAGAATACAAGGGCCTAGTATGATATTGGTATTTTCATCAGAAGAGTCCCTGTTGTTATCATAGTAGATAATTGGATATGTGTGTTGTTGTTGTTGTTGTTGTTGTTGTTGTTGTTGTTGTTGTTGTTGTTGTTGTTGTTGTTGTTACTGTAGTACTTGACTATTTTTTAAAAAGAAAAGGGTATATTTTTAGTGGGTATCTTGATTGTAGGGTAGAGGGGTTTCCTACCTTGATATTGATATGACATGGGTTCAGTGATTAGACTTCTTTTAAAGTTTAGTAGTCTATTATGTAGTTTTATCATATTGTTAGCACTATCTGTCAACTTTAGTGGTTAAGTGAACTCCTGTTTGAGGAAAGTTCCAATTATTTTTAAACTCCTCTATCAGACTTTATTCTCAGGTAAGTTGAAGACATTTTGCTAGTTGTGAAGTGTTTCTGACTTTAGATGATATCGATATCAGGCTTGATTGTATAGGTATGATATTTGGTTGTATTAAGCCCTCTCATATTAGTTTAATATCATTTTATTTGGTGTTAGTTATTTGGTGTTAGGTTTGCCTTTGTATATCTTAGTTGAATTGGTGATTGAAATAGCATGAGTTCAAGGTATCCTTTAAGAGAAAAGAACTCTTTTTTATAATATAAAAGGATCTTACAGGAAATGTTCATATTATATTCCATCCAGACCCCAATGTAGGGTGCATATATGTACTATACCACCTTTGAGAGTATCAGCCTTAATATATACAATTTTCTTGCTCAAAAACACTCAAGAACAATTTAATATATTTACTAATATTTTTTCAGAATTTTCTTGTATTTTTCCCTATGTGTTCACAAGTTCTGACTTTATTTTGCTGTACACGATGCATGCCACACTCAATTTTGACTCCACCTTGAGGCTACATGCACACCCCAATACCTCAGTGGGAATTACCCAAGCAGTCACTTGGTGCCTTCATTTATTAGATGGGCACTGGACTGGTGCTAAAGGGCCAGTTCATGCATATATGCAGGTGAGACACTACCTGCATATGTGTTTCCTCAGTGTGAACTATCACTGAGGAGGTGAGCCAACCAGCTAGTGTATTAATACAATTTTCATTGATTTTTCTCATTATTTCTTTTACTTTAGTGTAATTAATAGATTTCTCATTGATTCTCTGCTAACTACTGCAGAAAAGTTGCATATCCTATCACCCAATTCTCTATATCTTTATCCAAGGATTCCTCTGTGTGTCTGATCATTTGAATAATATCTGATAATGGTGTGTTCATCCCACATAGGATTTCAATCCCTTTGCTTTGGAGTTTTATATTCATTGATTCATTTATCTCTCTTTGATATTCTCTTATCATATAACTAAAAAGGGTCAGGAATGCCTCTTGTCTCCAGAAGTTACCATAATGATAGCCAAGGTCATTCGTTGCTTCAAGAAATTTTGCAAGGAGTTTTGCAATGTAACTGAGATGGTATTTCACATTGTTTGTAAGTTTCTGAATTACATTTTTGATATGTGGTTCAAATATAACCATGTAGCTACATATATCAGATGGATTGTCAGTTGGTATCTTTTACTGTTTTATATAATCTTGAAGTAATTCAATCCAATGGGTGTCTTCTGTTATTGTTGAGACAAGTGGTTTGAGTTTAGTCCATGTATATGTCATGGAAGTTGTTGAGCACATGTGCAGATGCCCCTGGTTTGGGTGTTCAGCTTAGTCCAATGAGCCAAGGCAGACATGGCATCAGCTTCAATGTACTTGCATTATGCCTATCTACATGTCTGTGCCACTGGATTTTGGACAGATGTTCAGTAGGTTCCTGAGATTGCCAGTACCAAACAGTTAGACAATGGACTTAGGGACTGTAAGCATATGCCTAACTTAGTTGATAATCTGAACAGAGAATACATACATGGAACTGACTACTTATATTGAAAGCAGAGTTACCATAAGGTATGCAACAGGGCTGCATAAGGATGGCAACTAAACTGTAAGGAATAGATACTAGAATAGGTAAAACATAGGGAGTGGGCATACATGCCCATACATGTACTGAGGGGTACCAAAGCAAAGTGAATGAATAGAAAAGAATATAATAAGGTGGAATGTACCAAGCTGAGCTGAGTGTACTTGTACAGCTTGTAAGTCTGTGACTTGTTATATGGTGCATTGGGACTTCAGTTGGTATGACCAAGTGAACCAAGGTTTGGTAAATTGTACTTTGACAAAAGTGTTATATGGGATAAGTTCTGTGATTATTTTTTCCTCAAAGTGGTGTTGAGCATGCATCTTTCAAGTTGTTTTGCCAAAATACTGGGAGGCCCAGGATAAATGACATCTACATATGTCCAGATTGGGCTGAAGGGATCTTTACTTATTTCCATTGTGTGGCTAAAGAAATTTGATTTTTTTAGCTTATTATCTTCAGGTTATTTTAAAAATAGATAAAAGGTTACATTTTTTATTCTAATAAGATGGTGCATTTTCCCTCTCTTCCTTCAGAGTCTCCATTATTTTCTTACAGTCCTCAGTTTTCAAGAGTATCAAGTGTTTGGTCAATATCAGGAGGTTCATAATCAAACCCTGGATGTGGGTGATAATAGTCTGCAATCATTTGTTCTATATTAGTATTATTTGCAGTGTCATTAGACAGGTTTTCTTCTTTTCTTGCAGCTATTTCTTCCATAATGTTTGTAATGACATCGAAAGCATTTTCTCTAATGTTGTTGATATGTATCAAGGCATCATAGTGTGTTGCTTCAAGGAATTTGCCTAAATGGCACCCTATAAGTGTTTGATATCTTTTAATATGATGGGTTGCTATATTTTGTAATTTATTAAGGTGAGGATACACAATTGAATAATGAAAGAGTCTGTTCCTCTGGATTGTTTCAAAAGTAACAAGGACTGTCCCTGTTTTGTCTCAATAGTATTGTACGAATAATGTTTTCTAGTAGCTCCAATGACCAATTCTTCAATGTGCATTATTGTATAGCCCATTGCTTTATGAAATGGTACAAGTGTGTTACTGACTTAATGATTTTATTGTGTGGAATTTCATAGTTCATGATTCTTCCAGCCAAAACACTGAGCTCAGGTAGTGGGGTATATATATCTAGATTTGCATCTAGATAGATCCATTTGGGTTTAAGAAGTGACTGTTCATATGGCATTTCTTGAATATCATTGGTAAGGTTGTACCAATCTTGGGGCAAGAGATTGTTGGGATCCATACTAATATATGTCTGTTGGATGAGTTAGATTATTCATGAAAGGGGTTTCTTTGTATAAAATATAATAATATAGTGAAAGTATAAAACATCTAGTGGTAGATTACAACAAAGTGGTATGTATAGGAGTATCTCTAGACTTATTAGAGTATTTAATCAGCATTGTAAGCAATAGTGATAAACCTCCTTGTGTATTTTTTTATAATGTAAGTTTCTAGTAGATTTTGAGTGGAAAATCATTTAGAATCCTTTCTTTTTTCTATCAGATAGAAATTGTGTGAGTAGTTTGGGTGGTGCTTTGTAGCATATGGTAATTGGTGAAGACATTTTCATAGGAAGTTTTGTGATGTCTTTGATAGCAGCAGAAAATTCATTGAGGGATTGACCTAGAGTGCTGCATCCTCAAAGCATGCACCATGATTGACTCAAACACCATTGACCAAATCCTTCAGGGTACTCCCAGGTGTGCATGGTAGAATTCCTGCACCTTTGCCAGTGCTTCCATGTCCTCCTCTGCTACCCAGGTGTTCTCCTCATACCTGTAACCCTCCCACTTCACTAATAAGTAGAGTTGTCCCCTCATCAACTGACTGTCTAACACCCTCTCCACCACATAGTGCTCCTCTCTATCTACCAGCTCAGGCTGTGGGGGAGGTTCAGCTCTTTGGCTGGGGATCAGGTCTTCAGTAGCTGGGATGAGCTTTGTAAAGAATATAGAAATTCCTATTTGTTTTTGAGTGATATGTAAGTCGTCAATTGCTTGGTTAGACTCTTTGAAGTTATAGCTATTGTTTCTTTTATTCTACTCAGAATACTTCCTCAGAGGTGAACAACGAGTGACACGGCCTTTGACGTGAGGTCGGTCCTAATGGTTCAGACTTTTTGGTTATAGCTAGCTGTAGAATCAAATTAATGATCTATGTAGTTTTTATGGGGATTTCTATCACTGTATTTCTTATGAGATGCCGCTAGCTACTTATACAATGTGTACTTATGTAGCTCAGTCATGTTATTTCCTTTCCTGGATGATTTGTGAGAATATGACATGTATAGGGGCTGGTTTATAATACTATGACGATTGTATATCATCACAGGTGACTTGTTGTTTAATCTCCATGTGTATTGACTGTGTTCATACATCGGCTTGCGATTATGTAAGCTCGGTTATGGTCCATATTGGGTCTTTTTCCTTTTTGGTAGACGGCCTTGGAAGATAATTGTTCTGACTCAGTAGGTGATCGAGTCTTCCAAAGCCCAGATCATGGCAAGCATTTCCTTGTCATGGATCTCATAGTTCCATTCAACTGGGTTCAGGCTTTTGGAGAAGAAGGCAATTGGGTGCCATATCCCATCCTCAGGAGACTGTTGTGAAAGGATGGCTCCCATTGCAAAGTCTGAGGCATTGGCTTCCACCAGATACATTTGCAAGTCATCTGGGAACATCAAGACAGGGGCTGAGGTGATCTGGTCCTCCAGCTTCTGTAGTGCCACCTCTTCAGCCTCTTCCCACCTCCACCGTTCTTCTTTCTTGGTGAGATCAAACAAGGGTTTGATGAACTACTGATAGAAGTTGGCAAATGCTAGAAAGGATTGCACTTCCTTTCAGTTCATTGGCTAAGGCCATTCAGTCACACCTTGAATCTTTACCAGGTCCATCTCCACCATAATCAGCCCAAGGTATTCTATGTGTGTCTGTTTGAACTCACACTTCTCCTTCCTCAGGTAGAGCTTGTTCTCTTGGAGGTGCTCCAACACTTGTCTCATGATTGCTCGGTGCTCGGTTTGGGTTTTTGAGTAGATAAGGATGTCATTGATGTACACACAACCCCCTCCATGATGAGATCCTGGAAGATCTCATTCATCATTGTTTTGAACATAGCCAGGCTGTTAGTGAGCCTGAAGAACATCACCAGCAGCTCAAACAACCCTCAGTTTGTCCAGAATGCTGCCTTCCACTTGTCACCCTCCTTAGTATGGACATTGCTGTAACCCCACCAAATGTCCAGCTTCATGAAGTACTTAGCTCCCTTATGTTGATTAATCAATTCAGGTATGAGAGGGAGCAGGTACCTATTTTTTATGGTAATGGCATTCAGTCATCGGTAGTCATGCATGAGCCAAAGCAAGCTGTCCTTCTTTTTGATGAAGAATACCAGGGAGGCCATTGGAGATTTTGATGGCCAGATATGCCCCATGTCTAGGTTCTCTTGGACAAAATTGTTGAGCTGGGCCTCCTCCACTGGGGACATGGGGTACACCTTGCAATTGACTGGATTGGAGCCTGGTTCTAGATTGATAGTGTAGTCCCAGACCCTTTGCTTGGGGAGCTCATTGAAAGATTCCTTCATGAACACACTTTTGAACTCTTGGAGGTAGTCCAGAATCTCAGTCACAGCTCAGACATTCTTGTAGTGCACTTCCACCAGCCTTTGTGAGGTCATCTGCACAGCTCAAATGTATTCCAGTTTGGGCAGCTGCATCACATACATCAGTCTGTCCCCTTCCTCTAACTCATCCCTGGCTTGGTATCATCCTCCCCTTTGCCTTCCTCTCACTTGTTCTTCTCCTTGGGCAGCTTCAGGAACAGCACAGCACAGCACATCTGGATCTGTTGCTTGGTTTTTTGGGTCTCCTTCCACTCTTCTTGGTACTTGGCTTGGCAGGTGTGACACTGGTCCAGACATCAGTTCATTTTGATTTTCTGAGTTTGCCAGTTGATCTTGGGGTTGTGCTTCTCAAGCCAGGTGAACCCAAGAATAATGTTTTGCCCACCCAAATCGGTGACTGCAAAGGTGGTGTGCTCAGAGTGGCCCTCCACTCAGAGAATCACATCCACTATCTCTCAAATAGACCCTGCTTTATTGGGAGATCCATCCATGTTATAGATGGGGATTGGCTCTAGTGTCCAGATCTGACCTCAGCAATGTTGGTAGTCTTAATCTCTACTTTGATGACAAGAAATCTAGGGCTTGGGTCTGCTGCAATTACATATTTCTTTGGGAGCTTCCGTCTTCACTTTGGGAGCCAGACCCAAGGTGGTTTTGAAGGTTTGGGAGTGTCAGGTTTTGGTGTGGCTATCTCAGTTTTGGTTCAGTTGAGTTGGATGGTGTTTGTTTCACATTCTAGTTCCAAACACAAAAACCAGTTATGTACAGGCAGTGGGGGTGCACTATTCATCCACTGTGGGCCCCAAAAACCTCTACTTCCTCTTCTAATGTGTCTATGACTCTGGTTTCTAACCTGATCTCCACCTCAGGTGCTATGGGGTTTGATATGTTGGCCAGTGCTAACAGCTCAGGCAGCAACTCCAGTTGCTCTTCCATGGTTATGGTCCAGATATTGAATGAGAGGGGGCACTCCCTAGCATAGTGACCAGGTTTCATGCATCAAAGGCACACTCCTGGCAGTGCCACTCAGGACCAAGCTCGGTTGATGTCCATGGGGGCAGGGTCATTTTAGGCATGGTGGGGACCAGGGGAACCAACTGTCGAGGGTTGACATTGGCCCTAGGCTTCTCCCAAGTTCCCTTCATTGGAATTGTGGGAAGCCAAGGGGTTGGGAGCATATGGCATTGGTTTGCTTCCATGAACACATTGTTGGCTTCTCAGTTTCTCGCTACTTCCTTGCCACCTCGTACCAGCCTTCAGGGTCATCAAAGTCTGGGGCCCCACTGCCAAGCAGAGCAACCCTGTTCTGTGTGCTCAGTTTGAGGCCCTTGTGGAACTTTATCACAATACTTGGCCAGATTAATCAGCTCGATGAACTGATTGATGTACTCCTCTACTGAGTCCTTACCCTGATACCACCCCATCCCTTCAAATTTCATGAGGGTGAAGAGTTGTTCATTCCTCAGACAAAAACAGTTGATGAAGTCTGCCTCAAAGGTATTCCAATTTGGGTAATGGAATCAGCCAGACCTCTTGGCTTGGAGGATCTTATTAGCAAACTGAGCTACTCAGTCAGTTGTGAAGAAGGAGAGGCCCCAGCGGATGCAGGCTTGATCATTCAGGAAGTGGTCACCACAGATAACAAAGTAGATGCTGCAAGAGTTGAGGAATGTGTGGCCTTTATCACAGTCACCATCAAAGTCTGAGGGGGATGCTGGTCTGATTCAGGAGGTGACCAAGAGCAAGGGACTCAGGATCTTCAGGTCATGCAAACTTGGTACCAGGTCATCTTCTGGATTGAGGAACTCTCCATCTCTCCTTTCTGAGTCACCTTCTAATTTCTGCATTATTGCTCTTAGGGCATTATTTATTTTAGCATTAGTCACTTGGTTTGCCACCAACTCTCATTCTAACTGTTGGAAGAGCTCATCAACATCCATCTTGGTTCAGAAACTCAGTAGTGTGTGCATTACCAAGGCTGTTTCAGTTATAGAGGAGGGGGGAGCCTGGTGTTACATAAGTGAGTGAGGTGAGGCTGTCCATGTCACTTTTGTGTAGACTGAAGCCACCTATGGTCATACAGTAACACAACTCCCAGTCCTTATTGGGTGGAAGTTTTTCTAATGTAAGGGAAACCCCTGTAGCTTTCGCTGAGGTTACTGAAGTCATGCAACTGAAGCTAGCAAGGGGGAAAACCTAAGAGGAAAACTTAGGGTCCCTTGCTAGTGAGCTATGCAACCTATATACTCATTGACCACTTCCTACTTCTTCAACATACCTTACCCCTCGATTGGGCCTGAAGGTACATATGATGTCCCCAGAACCTGTATCTGGCACTACAGGGCTCAAGCTGATGTCCCAGGCTCTCAGTTTGGTATGTCTCATATCTGGACCAAGGTGTTATGATAGCACTTATTGTTTGAAAGAGCAGTTTGGTTTGGTAACACTCAGTATGGACAGATCGGTTTGGTATCAGCTTGGGATTTGAAACAGGTGGTCCCCTGACAAATGTCACATCTGTCTTGGCTCATTGGACTGAGCCAAATACCCAAACCAAGGGCATCTGTGCATGCACTTAACAGTCTACTGTGACAAGGATAGCAGTGTAGCCATGACTGATGGGTAGTTCTGTGATTATATCAACAGTGATGGCTTGCCATCTGTGGTCTGGAATGTGATTGGGGAGGAGCTTGCAAACAGGGGGAGTGTGGAAGGTTTTTGCCCAGTTGCAAGGGTCACAAGCTTTTACATACTTGGCAATGTACCATCCCATGCCTGGCCACCAGTAACTCTGAGATACAAGTTCCATTGTCTTCCAGTGACCAGGATGTCCAGTGAAGCTAGCATCATGGTGTGCCTTGATAATGTCATACTGTAACTTAGAGTCAAGAGGGACATATACCTTGCCATGGTGAAGGATAAGACCATTTTCTTCTACCTACTCTTCACCTCAGAGGTTTCCAGAAGTCCCAAGTTCCTTCAGAGCCTTCACAATCTTCTCATCTTTGTCTGTACAGTCCCTAACTCTGTCATGGAATTTGTTGGCTTCACCATTAACTAGTTGTGCACCAGTGGCATTGACATGAAACACATTGGGCAGGAGCAGAATTCTGTTCTGATTATCTTCCTCCCCCTGCTTATGATCTACCCATCTCAAAGGTGTATTCAGGTTTAGCTGAGTGGCAGCCAGGATGGTGGATCAATTCAAAGTCAAAGTAAGAGAGGTACAGTGACCAGCAAGCTTGGTGGCAATTAAGATTCTGTGTAGAATGAAAGTAGGTGAGGTTTTAATAGTCATTCAGGATCTCAATTTTGTACTTGATTCCCTCTGACACCATTCCTCCAAACCATGGATAACTGAGAGTAACTCCTTGTCATGGATAGCATAGTTGTACTCTGTGTCTGAAAGGCCCCCTGAGACAAAGCCAATGGGTCTCCACTTCCCATCATCAAAGAGTTGAGAGAGTTCAGCACCAGTTTCATATGCTAAAGCATCAGTTTCAAGGTGAAAGTGCTTGATCTGGTCTAGGAGGATGAGGATGGGGGTAGAAGTGATAAGATGTTTGAGTTCATCAAAGGCTGCTTGTTCTGGTCCCTCCAGTGTCCAATACCATTGTGTATTTGCTTTGGTGAGATTGTTCAGGGTTTTGGAAATATGGGAGAAACTATCCATGAATTGACAATATAAGTTAATGAAATCCAGGAAGGATCCCACTTCAGTTACATTGCATGGGGTTGGCCCATTACATACTCCTGCTACCTTCACTGGATCTATAGCTACCTTTCCTTCTGAGAGAATGAGTCTAAGATATTCTACCTCCAGCTGCTTAAATACATATTTCTCTGGTTTCAGGTATAGGTTGTTGGAGACACTTTTCCAATGGACTTCAAGGGATTCCATGAAGATGAGTATGTTGTCTATAAACACTACCACCACTCCTTCATCAGTGAGCTCCTTGAATATTTCATTCATCATCATATGAAAGGTTGCTGGGCTGTTGGTGAGGCTGAAGAACATTACCAGTGGTTCATATAATCCCTGGTTTGTCTGGAAAGCTACCTTCCATTCATCTCCTTCTTTTATGCATACATTGTTGTATCCCCAGCAAAAATCTACCTTGGTGAAGTGTTTGGCTTCAGCAGCAGAAATCTTGTTTATGATATCAGGTGTGAGGGGTAGGGGGTAGGCATTCTTGATCATTATGTCATTGAGTTTTTGGTAGTCCTACACAAAATTAAGGCTGCTATCCTTTTTCTCCACAAAGAAGACTGGGGATGCCATAGGTTATTTCAAGGGATAAAGGTGATTACTCTTCAAGTTCTCTTTAAGCAATACATCTAGCTCCCCCTGCTCATTGGGGGACATTGGGTAGACCATTGTGTTGAAGGATTTGGCACCTGGAATTAGCTCAATTGTGTGATCCCATGGTTTACAAGGAGGAAGCTGGTAAAAGGATTCCTTCAAGAAGATGTCCTTGATGGATGTAAGCTCAGATGCCTCTTGGCCAAGCTGTTGTGAGACAGTTGAGCCTGCACCAATTTCTTCATAGTTGTGCTCTACAAAGACTACAAAGAGTCTGTCTCCATCCTTAGGGGAGCACAATGGCTCTTCAGCTGTGGCACATGTGTGTTAGTCAACCATCTTGATTGAGGGCTTCTTGCTAACTGGTTCAACACCACATGATCAAGGGGAGTGAGTCATCTTTACCTCACCACTGCACCATTTAATCTCTGGGTTGTGTTTGGTGAGCCAGGCATGTCCTTGGATAATAGCTAGGCACCCCAGGCTAGTGACAGAGAATGTGGCACATTCCATGTGGTTTCCATACATACAGACGAGGTCAACTTATTCCTTGATCAAGCCCACTTCATTGGGGGTGCCATCAATATTATAGACAGGTACAGCATGAGGGAGGCAATGGGTTTTGAGTCTTTCAGCCTGGACAGATTGAATGTCAAAGAATATTCCAGTGACACCACTATCAAAGAGTGCATCAATTGCTAAGGGACATCCAGTGTCAACTGATTGGACCTTTAATGGGGCTCTTTGTTGAGTGCATATTTGCAAAATACACCTCATCTGAGCTCCAAAAATAATATACTGCTGATTTCTTGGCAATACTTCAACAGAACATATTCAATCATTTTTTCGAAAATTTTCTGTATTTTTATCCAACTCAGTTGAAATTTTTCCTTCTTTTTTCTAGTATTTTTGTTTGCACAACACATACATTTATTTGCCTCTGCCTTGAGGTAATATGCATGTACTGATAATTCAGTGAGAACCAATAACTTAGTCACTCAGTACTGACTGGCACTAAAGTGCCAACTCAGGAGTATATGTGAGTGAAACACCTGCTCATGCAGGCCTCTACTCCTCAGTGCTTAACAACCACTGAGGAGGTGAGCCAACTGTAATACTAGTATATAATTTTATCTAATTCCCTTGATTTTCATTGTAGTTTATTATTTTAGACTTCCTTCTTTCCTAAATCTACTGAGCAATAAAGTTGTTCTATGTCCCCTTCACTCTTGTGCATTGAGGAGTTTTGGCAGAGTGTACATATATATGAGGGGTGGGAGATTGTTCTTCAGGAGTTGGGATGGTAAGTTTATTTTCAGGTATGGCTGGTTGTATTTCAGTCTGATCTGGGGTTGGCAGAGGGTATAGCATGTCTCTTGTAATCCCTAATGTATATGTTTTGAGAACTGAGAATCAATTTGTTAAGCAGGGCATGTTCTTCACTACTGACTTGCCTAAAAATCCTGTTTCTCCCTTTCCTCAGAAGTCTGTACCTTTGCCTTCTGTGCTGCCTCTCAAGCATCCAAAGTGTTGGGATTATGAATAATGCAAAGAATGATAGCTCAGGGTGATCCTCAGCTTCTATATGTCTCTGTTACTCTTTGTAGTAGTAAAACTTCTTGTTGTTCTGGAAACAAGACTTCCAGAGGTTTTCCAGTCAATCCAGTACTTTAGCACTGGTACTGGGAACTTGGAACTGATTTCTGAGTACACTGTAAATTCAATAACAATTGAATGCACAGTCTGTAATGTTCCAAAAATAATGAGCAACTGATGCTGAGTAGTTAGAACCTATTTTGATTGTTCCAGATCTTGAACAATGAGTGTGAAATGGTAGAGTAACGATTTTAGAGTTAAACTGGTTGAGCACCAGTTCAGAGAAGGAGTAAATAATTGATATACAATTATTTGCTGGAGTACTACCTATGAAAGTTGTAGTACTTATACAAAATATGAATCCCTAACTACTGACAATGAGAAAAAGGAAATACAACCAGATCTGGTCAGAAGCAATGGATTTCCATGCTGTATAAAGTTAGGTAGTCACATATACCATACCTGGGCTATTGGAAATAGGAAAAATGATTGCCAATTCATCTTAGACCTTCCTTCTTTGATCCTCTGTTGTTCCACATGCTACAATATATAAGTAGCAGGCTGTATGATGTCTGAATTGGTCAGTTGTCATAAAAATGTCCATTTCCACATCCCATATACATCACACAAGACAAAAGTAGATAAAATAAGTATTCAAAGAGAACACAAACTCCTACCACACATATATGCATTCAGAATCCAGACAGACAATCATAGCTACCATTCCCAAAAAGAATCACCTAGATAGCTTCATTCCTGACACTTACAGAACATTTTAGATACCATGTGGCCACGGCACTTTGGTTCTGGGGCAGGGAAGCGCCTGGGCAGTTAAGGAATGGAAGGGATGGAAAAGACTTACAGGGTCAACCCTGAAGGGATCAGGCTGCGGTCGTGATGGAAATAAAAGAGAGAAGGCATGGAAACGATATGGAAAGAGACTGGAGGACTTAGGAGTTGAAACAGGAGAGATAGGGGCATATATATGCAGACACAGGCACCGGCACTCACATTGGAACCAATGGAAGCACTCAGGGATCAGCAGGATGATCGGAAACACAAGGATATATACCAAAGAGAAGACTCAAGTATTTTCAAAGACTACCAATCAGAAATGGACAGCAAAATAGGCGATGTAGTGATACATATAGCACAGGGACTCGACGCATCTATCCTGATGTAGTTTTATTTCTTTCTTTGCTCACAAATCATTAGTATCGCAACTCTGTATAAGAACTAGCATAGTAGATAGTGAAAAGTTAGTTCTTTTTGCCCTCTAAGCAATAATCGCTC
>QFEC01001786.1:0-10227 GCA_003316585.1 Gomphus bonarii | reverse complement strand
AATAACACCTTCCTATCACCACGATCTATAGTATAGTTAAACATTCTTTCTGTCAAGATCCACCTAGTCGAGGTAAGTGAGACATAACAACTTGCCTATCACAGGTTATGAAACCTATAGACATGCTTGGAATTACAAGCAAAAAGGTATGTTATAGTAGAGATATTATAAGGAGGAATGGAAAGCTAGTTGACAATGACAGCCTTGAGGCTTAACACATTAACCAAGCAGGAAACTAACAGGCCTGCTTTGAACTGTATGCAACCAAATCAAGTATGATATTTTGTAAGTAGCAGATGCTCACAACTTTTTCATTTCCTTGAAAGGTACAATCATTGACATTGATGGTATGGTTCTTGAAGTGTACTATCTTACAGCATAAGTGATGGTAAATCTTAATTGATTTAGCTGTTTAGAAGTAAAGTCCATCAAGGATCACATAACACCTAACGGAGGTCACTCACTCATAGGTGGTTGAGGCATCAAGTACACTCTCTGTTGTGGTCAAAGTCACCAGGTGCTTCAAACCATAGTTAAATATGGCTCCTGGTGTTAAGAATGTATCCATGGCTCAACTGACATGACATGCTTTGATACTAAGTATGTTTGATTTTCATCTATAATTAAATACCAATTACATGAGGCAATGATTTGAAGGATACATACTGCTTTGCACAACCAGAGAAAGTCAAGGGCTCTTCAGGCATGTTTCTCACCTTGCTGCGCACAACCAGTGCTGCCGCAGTCATAGATGTTGACGTACGCACGGTTAACGAAGAGTAGGCAAGCTCATGGTCCGCAATCTTGTCTAGGACCATATGCCATCTGGCACCAAGATTCTCTTAGGAAGGGTAGTGTTATTAAAGACTCCGACTTGAGGAATTGGAGGCATGATTAAAACAGACACCGTCGCCCATCTCTCGCCAATTGTGACGTTACAAGCAGCCCTACCTCCATCGCCCCTTATCGTATTCGGACAACTTTTCATCTGCAGCGAGCATGGTAATGGGAGGTGTAAGAGGGTCCAGGGTATAGTGAGAGGGGGCAGGACATGGTGAGATTGCGCTGTCACGCGCCGGATATAGATATAGAGTAAAGAATGTGGATACAAGCACGTTACACGAATCCTTACTCATTGCGCCATTGAGTGATTGCCTGCTGCCTCCATCTGCACCATCAACCCACACGTACGTGCATCAAACTTGTAGCCATCTACTACGCGTGGCACCGTATGTCGGGAGTAGTGAGCAGTGAAGCCCTAGCGAGAGGTTGACAATTGAGAGCCTAGCGTCTCAGGGGGTGTCGACAGCGGCACAGTTGACGAAGATAGCGCAAATGCAACATCAAGTACCGAGAAGAAGTATGTGGCTGGGACTTTGTGGCCCGTGAGATAATCTCTGGGGAAGTTATGAGCGTCCCTTTGGCCGAGATGCTTGGTCACATACAGGGTAACATCCTCTCTGAGGCCGTGCTGTTGAGGTTGAACTACTGCAAGTAAAACAATCACGAGTCTGCTTTGCTGTCCCTATATAGCCCTATGTACGGGTGTTATTACTCTGTCCGATCCATGAGGGTATGCATGTTGGGAAGGTCGTGGCAGATAGTCGATTGATAGTACATGTATACTTGATACTTAGTGGTACTTCCCGTAGCATTGCTGTAAGAACCCCGTTGAGAAGAGGATTCTGCTTTGAAATTCCATTCTCCAATTCGCTATTCGAGAAAGGTCCGTACTGTTTAGCAAGCCGAGAAGCACTGTACGGGAATCACAGCACATTCGACAACGACATGGAAGGGGGGGTCGGAAAACAAGTTAAAGCTGTGTGGTATGAAGCAACCAGAGGAGCGGAAGGTAGAAAAATTGCAAGGCTTAGAAATCACGTGGGCGGCCATTCTCTAGTGCACCCTGAAAGTTAAGAGCCATTCCCGAGTGTTCCCAGTGGGCACTCTACTCCCCCCTCAAACCGCTCCAAGCTCATGGATAAAACCTCCTACTTCCATCGTCCTACCTTTACCCATTTAGCACCAGGATCTCTCCCTCATTCGCCGGACTGATTGATGAACTTTTTTCACCCTATAAGCTTCAAAATGGATGTATTGAAGCTTATAGAGTGAAAAAAGTTCTAAAAATTAGTGATGGCGGCCGGGAGAGTGCATTCTGTTAAATATATGTTCTCTCGGGTCCTATTAAGAGATTCCCATGCAAGGGCTCTTAATGATTGCTAAATCTCTGAGGATGACTCAGACCCTGCAAAGGCAAGATGCTGCGGTACATTCAATTGACTTATTTGAGTGAGTTCATTTATCCTGGGGAATATGGTTATCATATGGCTCAATCGGTATGCTAGCCCACTGCCATGAAGAACAATGTAATCCGACACTAGTTCGCGCCGGATTACAATGTCCTGCATTTACCTCTTCAGTCGTATTACAAGCACAACGCACCGTGACTCCACCATAATCTCTATAAGCATTGGTCACTGTTGCCATTCCATGGTGTCCAACCATCGTCATCCAAGCTGCCACCGGAGTTCATGTAAACAACCGAGGAGATCGGTGATGGAATGGGAATGGTGAGTGCCTCCGTATTCAACTTGATTCGCGCCGGGTCTTACACGTTGATTCCAGAAAGCACAGCAAGACAACCACTGACATCGAGAGAACTCGCCAGGGCTACCTCCATCATTCTATGCCAGAATTGACGAAAAGTACGAAGCCATCATTGAAATACGTTTGGGCTTCATATCTTCACCATTCAGAGTAACTATGTACTCTGAATTGCATTGCAGTTCACGTGGATGAGGATGGTCGGTAAGAAAGTGGTTCAAAGCACGTCTGTTGAACTTGATTTACATCGGGGCTTACGGGTCGATCTGCAAGAACACAGGTAGAAGAAATCAACAGACATCCAGAAAACTTAAGAATACTCACCATAGCTACCTCCATCGTGCTTATCAGCTACACAGGACTATGGCCGACCTCGGTAAAGCATCCCTGGAGTGTAAGACGCCCTCTTTGGAATGTCAGCAGGTGCCAAACTGCATCATCAAAGCTGGTGCAAGCGTTGACATGGATGAGGATGGTCGGTAATGGGGTGGGTAAGAGTGATAGTTGAACTTTTTATGGGTCTCGACTGATATGTCGATCCGCGACATAGCAGAACAAATAGTTGACTGGCATTAGAGAACTGAGGCTACTCACCAGTGCTACTTCCATCGTCGTCACAGTATCAATTATACAAGACTATGACAAGGTTCGCATAAACTAGGTCGGTCGAATGTACGACAGCACCTCTGATATCACCGAAATTTTCAGAGAGGAGCCTACTTCATTTAAGACACCAGCATGGAGTCTCCATGTTGGGGTCTTCAACGAGGCGATTTGGATGACCCAGCAGACCCCAAACCTGCAAGAGAGTAGCAGCACAAAATGGGATGAAGATATCTAGCTTCGCGGCGTTTATCAGACAAGCAAGACTAGCCTAAGCTAAGCATAACGTAAATTCCTCTAGAACACGAAGTCATCCTTGAGAGATATGCGTGCACTTATCAGATATAGTTTGATAGCGGAAGTGGCCTGCTATGGAGTATCCCAATCCTCCATTGATTTTGAGATCACGAAGCCTTCGAACTGCAATGATATCAAAACGACGCAGATAACAGCTTGTATCCGCGTCGTTTTGGTCAACGTAGAGATGGTTGGTATCAACTTGACAGAGCACACAGAGAGCCTCAGTTATGGGTGGTTCCGCATGGTGGCAGAGGTCAAGGTTTCGTGGGGAAGATGAAGTTTTTCGGCGCGTCGAAGAAAATAGTACTCCGCCATGTGGACAAACCCCCGCGATCTGACTCGGTATGCAACAGTGTCATTATAGGAAGCCTTTTCTTATCTCAAACCCTGGGACCTGCTCATCTATCTAAAAGCCATCACCATTCAGCACGTTTGTGAATAACGTGTAACTGGGACTGGGATTCGAATCTTGCTTTTCGGTTCTTTCAGTTGGACGTTCACACGAGCATCGAACTCCTTCTTGGAGTACAATAGTCCTCGTTGTTCAGACCACCCTTCTGCTACCTACAGTTGGTGAGCCGCCCTCGACAGTTCTGCGTGCACTGAGGTGTGCAGATACTCGTTCCTTAGCAGCTCAGACAAGACGATCTACATATCCTTCCATGAAACAAGCACACCGTTAGGCCCGTTCCTTGATTCTAGTCCTGTATTTACAACCAGTCCATGTCATATAGGAATAGCTCATCTTGTCTTCGTGTATATCTTGCATTTTGAGTATAAATTATATCATGAAGCCAGCCTTAGCAAGAAAAGACCCGTCAATATTTGTGATATTTTTGGGTTCATCTGACATTTGTTCATACTTAGGTGTGCTGAAATATCTTACTGTAAAAACTTATACATTACTCAGGCTGCCAGAGGCCATCAGCAACTCCTTACACTTCCTCCTTCCTTTCCAACTTCTGTGCATCATACTGTTTTCAATGAAATAGGTGTAAATGATATGCTAATAACTGCAGCTATATAGTACTCCATTTTCTGCCACTTGCATATTGTCTCGAGTACTTGTAACGAGCTTCAGCTGGTTCCTCACAACTTGTATTTAGACAACACACCTTGAGACCAAGATTACATCTCTCTAGCTAAAGGTTTTTTCGAATCGAAGTATCATCACGACACCTTGACATTCACTTGATACCTTACTTTACCATTGCTGTCCATTGCTGGATGGCTCCACCTGGATGATTGCCTCCCAATATAGGGCAAGTGCATCCTTGCAATCCTGAACTGACAGATGAGTGGTGAAGTCAGTGTTCATTCACTTCTTCTCTTTCTTGTCATTCACTCACTGACAAAGTCCCTGCCAGGTTCAGGTCTGTGGCATTGTACAATGTCCTAAAAAAACTATTCAATGTTTGCTTGTTTTGATTTGATAGCTTAATAACTTGTGAAATTAAAATTAAATACATTACATACAGAAAATATTGTAGAGGATAGTAAATAAGTCATCATTCATACTTGATGATTTTGTTAAATGCTGTGAGCTGGCTTAATTGGGATACAGATTTTACTAAGGTTCAGTTTGGGCCAATGAACCAAGATCAGACATGACTTGGCTTCAACCTATTGGGTTGCACTCACTCTATTACACTCTAGGTATATGTTAGATCCCAGATTGCCTTCAACAAATCTCCATCTTAGTGTCCTTAGTCATCCACCTCCATGTCACATCTGAGTTGTACTTACCCCTCCAGAGCACTCCATGTAATTAAGAGTGGTCTGGGGGGTATGGGGTGGTTTCTGACTGGGAATGATGTTCTGGGAATTGAATGTGACTCTAATCTAGAACTGTATGATGTGTGGTAACTGTATAATGGTCTGGGGATCCCTTCTGATGAATACGGTCTTTTGGTACCTGTACCGAGAGGTCAGCTCTGGGTTCTGTGTGAGATGTAAATTCAATAACAAATGCGCTATTGATCCTGTGTGCTCAAGACACTTCTAACGATGACTGATAACTTCTCTGATTAAACTCAGGTCTCGAACGATGAGCCTTTGGTGGGAAATGTGATGTTGATGTAAGCAAAGCGCCAGTGAAGACAAGGAGCGATTATTGCTTTATGGGCAAGAAGGACTGATCTTTTACTGTATCCTAAGCTAATATTTATACATTGTTGCGATTCTGACATGTTTTTGAGTGAGAAAGAGAAATGGCCGCTTTGGGATAGACGCGTTGATGTCCCGTGCTATACGTATCACTGTGTCACATATTCTGCCCTCTGTTTCCAATCGGTAACCTCTGAAAATGCTTGAGACTTCCTTTTGGTGTGTGTACTTGTTATTCCAATGGTCCTGTTGAGTCTGGGTCATGCCCATCAGTTCCGATGTGCCAGCCAATGTCCATGGCCACATATATGCGCCCCTCTCTCCCCTGTCTCAGCTCCTAAGTCCACCGGTCATCTCGTATGTCATTTCTATACCTTCCATCTCTTATTTCCATTGTGACCACTGTCTGTCTGTTCCAGGGTTGACCCTGTGAGTCCTTTCCATTCCTTCCGTCTCCTAGCCACCCGGGCACTTCCCTGCCCCAGGACCAAAGTGTCGTGCCCATGTAGTATCTAAAGTATCCTGTAACTATGAAAAATGAAGCTATCGACTTAGTTTCTTTTGGAGATTGTCAGTGTGAGTGTCTACTTGGGTTCTGGATGCATATACTAGGTAAAGGAATCTGTGTTCTTTCTAGTTATCTATTTTTATGCTTTTCTTCTATTTTATTCTGTATGCTATGTAAGAATGGATATTTTATAAAACTCCACACCCATGCATTCCCTCCAGTCTCCTCATATGATCTCCACACACATGATACTCCATCCTGTAATCATCACCACATCATCACTCTGACACACGGACCTTCACATCACACACACAGACCTCCACATCACTGTCTCCATCATCTCTTGCATCATTTTCTAGTATGTTCCATAGTTCCACATGATTCACTCTTTTGTTTAGTATCCCTGCATCCTAATGTAGTTCTTTTCTTGCATTCAGATGACCCTGTTCCATATTGATCCCATGTTCTGAATGTAAATAATCCTCCATTTATTCATAGCTAGTTCTCTATTTCAAATATTGATTTAGTCTCCTCCTTGCTACCTCTGTGAACTCACTCTGTAACACCACTCTGTAACACCTCTGTAAATGCAAGGACAAGACAATGTAAGAGGGTGCAACACATAAGTTGAAGCCAAGTCCTTTCAACTCCATACCAGTTTTGACTTCAACAGCTTGGACTGTACAACCACTCCTGGACAAGATATCCTTGACTCTGGACTTAACAGTATATTCAAACTCCCACTCTTTGTCATCTATGAGATGTAGCACTCAAAGCAACTTACACACTGGTACTCTTAGAACTATTTCAGAAGCCTCTGTACACTGTGTATCTAATGTCCCAGCCATGCTCCCAAGTACTCACTCACCCCTAACCCCACTTAACTCTGAAAACCCCATGCAAGCACCCAACCCAGACATGCCTGACCCCCCTGACTCACCCTCTGATCACAACCCCCCTCAGTCTCCACCCAACATCTTCTTAGCTCTGAATCCCCTGAGAGTGTCATCATCAAACTCAAACAACATTCCCAACCTTGCTGAGGCTATCCCCATGTTGGCCCACAATTTGTCATCACCAAAGAAGTCCTCTCCTTGGTCCAAGGTCCAAGAACCAGACACCTTCAATGGTTCTGACAGTCACAAAATTCAACCCTTTTTGGTTCAATGTAATTTAAACTTTTGAGACTGTCCTGATGCCTTTTCATCTGAGAGAGCAAAAGTTACCTATGTATTGTCCTACCTGAAAGGAACCATGTTAGACTGGTTCAAACCCACCCTTTCCTCTGATGTTGACCCCTCCTGGAGGGATGATTACTCTGAATTTGTGTCCAAGTTGAAAGACAACTTTGGACCCCATGACCCCATTGGCAAAGCTGAAGCTGACCTCAAAACCCTCTGCATGTGTGACAACCAATGAGTCACCAAGTACCTGGTTGAGTTCAATTGCCTTGCCATATGTGTCCATTGGGGAGATGCCACACTCTGCCACCAGTTCTACAACAGACTCCCAGCAAGAATCAAGGATGAAGTAGCTTGTGCCAGTAAACCCAGCACACTTCATGAACTTTGATCCCTCACCCAATCCATCAATGCCTGCTATTGGGAATGATGCTCTAAAGTCACTTGTTAGATCCCAGATCCCCTCCAACAAATCTCCACCCTTAGTGCCCATTAATTATCAATCTCTGTGCCCCTCTGGATCGATCTCATCCCTCCATCATACTCCACACCATGGACACCCTCCATGTGACCTTCATACACTCCATACTCCATCCTGTCATCCTCACTATGTTATCAATCCAACACATGGACCTCCACATCATCCCTTCTATTATCTTCTATGTCATTTTCTAGTATGTTCTATAGTTCCACATAACCCCATCCCTTGTTTAGCACCCTTGCATCCTAATGTAGTATCTCCACATTCAGATGACCCAGCTCCATATTAATCCCACCCTCTGAATGTATTTAAACCTCCATGTATTTGTAGTTAGTTCCCTAGTTCAAATATCAATTTAGTCTCCTCCTTGTTATCTCCATTCTGCATCTCTGCTCCAACAACTCTGTAAATACAAGGACAAGATGACACAAGAGGGTGCAACACACAAGTTGAGGCCAAGTCCTCTCGAATCCATACCCTGGCTCAACTTCAACAGATTGACCACTCTAGAACACCTCCAGACAAGATGTGTTTGACCCTGGACTTAACATCACTTGAGAAACCAACTCGAACAAAGCCTCAGAGCACCACTAAGACAAGGGCAAAACCTCCACCATGCCATTGATGAATTCCAACAACAACTGGAAGACATCCAACAACAACAATAATGGCAACAAGTCTAGCACCTCTACCTCTAAAAAAAAACAATACCTCAAATTCCCCAAAGAAGACCTCAGACCTAGCATCAAAACTAGGCAAAGATGGTAAACTGACTCAGCAGGAGTGACAATGTTGTTTCAAGCAGAACCTCTCTTCTGTGGTAGAACAGGTCATGTAGCAAAGGAGTGTCTGAAATCAAACTCCCCCACTGCAAAAGGATGAGCTGCTTCCACAACAGATAGCAAATCATCTGACAAGAAGAATTCTGACACCAAGACAGCCTCAGATTCAAAAAACACCTAAGCAGCCCTCTGACTCTGGCACCATTTGAGGGCTGGGTTGATCCCCATGGTGCAATAATGGAATTACACCTCAATGCATCTACTCTTTCCAGTCCAAACTCTCTGACAATACAACTTATCTCTGAATTAATTCCTAATAAACACATCAGTACACTTCTTGACTCAGGATCAACTCACTGTTTCCTAGATTCCATTTTTGCATCTAATCATCAGCTCCATACCTATGACATCACCCCTATACCACTTCATTTGTTCAATGGATCAACCAATTCAGTCATCCACAAGGCAATCAACCTCCTTATTTGCTTCCCTAAGGGGGAGAAACACTCCATTACATTCTTTGTAACTCCACTAGATTCCAGCTGTTCAGCAGTTCTTGGACACAACTGGTTCACCTACTATAATCCATTGATTGACTGGGTTTTGGGTAGTATCACATTCAGCTCTCTAACCCCAGCTGAGTCTATGGTGCCACCAGAGCCAGCAACATCAGTTCTGTGCTCATCTGACCCTCCAACTCTCACCCTGCTTGTTGCACCCAAAATCACCTTGGTTAATGCAGCAGCATTCACCCACATTTCCTAAATGGATGGTATGCAGACCTTCCAACTACTGATCTCAACATCTGACAAGTTATACTTGAACAATGCTCCAATCAACATGACTGGTGTCCTAGAAGAATACCACAATTTTGTGGACAGCTTTAGCAAGGCCAGAGCCAACACAGTAGCTCTGCACAGGCAGTATGATCTCAAGATCGAACTTGAAGATGGAACATCTCCTCCCTTCAGTCTGATCTATTCCCTCTCTCAGAGTGAACTAAAAACACTTTGAGATTTTCTAGATGAACATGTCTCCATGGGCTTATCTGCCCTTGTTAAGTCCAGGGTCAAAGATGTCTTGTCTGGAGGTATCCTGGAGTGGTCAAGCTGTCAAAGTTGAACCAGGGTATAGAGTCAAAAGGACTTGGCTTCAACTTATGTGTTGCATCCTCACACATCATCTGGTCCTTGTATTTATGGAGGTGCTACAGAGTAAGGTTGTGGAGTGAGTTCTTGGAGATAACTAGGAGGAAACTTAATCAATATTTGAACTAGAGAACTAGCTACAATACAAGGAGGTTTAAATAGATTCAGAGCATGGGATCAATATGGAACAGGGTCATCCACATGTAGAAGAATATAGTGACTCACAAAACTGAGTCAATGTTTGGTGCATTCAGACTATTCATTGAATAGCTTTGAATGTAAAACATATATGAAAAAAGTGTTGGTGCATCAAGAAAGAATCTGATCAGGGCTATGCAACCATTAGAATATTATGTAATTCCGATCAGGGGTGATGAAGATATGGGCAATTCAAATCAAGGGCCCATTGACTCAGTTTTGTGAGATAGTATCAGAACAATCAGAATCTAATGCTTCATCTATTATATAACATGCAACCCTTGATAGATGGTTACTATGGTAACCTTATCTT
>QFEC01001776.1:0-15414 GCA_003316585.1 Gomphus bonarii | reverse complement strand
CACCAGCACATTGACTGAGACTGGTCCTGCACTTGGTCTGACCCCAGCCCTTGGCTTCTTCGCCTTTGGCTTCTCTCCCTCACTCACCACCTCATTGGAGTCCTCTATTTTACTCCATGCTCACTTGTAACTGACCGAAAGGTCGCATTTTACCTTGTGTGCAAGCCATGCTGGCCTCAGGCACAACACAGATATTGCCCTGCTTCCTGCAATTGTCACAGGGGGCCCCTGTCAGCTCAAGCCTGGCCTCTTTTGACTTCAAAACAAAAATTAGTAAAAGTTAAAAAAAAAAATCAAAAACAATAAGTACTCACCTTTGGTGGTTGCCTGCGCTTCGGCTTTGGTACCCTCTCCCAATCTGCTTGGTCCCGCCCCCTCCTTCTGCTTCCCCTTGTCTTGCTTTGGGGGAGCAGGGCCATGGACCTTCTTCATCAGGTCCATATTTTTCTGTGCGTTTATGCACACCCATTCGGCCTCAGCGGCCTCCTTCACTTCTTGCTCCACCTTCTCTTTCTCTTCATGATGCCATTGGCACTCAACTCAGCATGCCTTGAGGTACTGTTGTTCCTCATCTGTCTTGTAGCCTATTTTGGTTGAATGAGGGGGGAGTGTGAGAGGTTGGTTGGCAGGTGACTGGTAGTAGAAGACTACCCTGGGAAATTTTAGCCCCCAAACAATCTGCTTACCTCAGATAGGTGTCCAAAACCTTGATGGTTCAAACTCTGCTTACCAGCTTCATGGGTTCAGCCATTAAGAGGGAGGTACTGTCAAAGTATGATCTACCAAGCCTTGGTTCCCTCAGTTGTACTGACCAAAGTCTGACCGACTGTATTACAAGCTACAGACCTCCAAGTCTTACAAGTACTATTCGGCTCAGCTCAGCTCAGCTCAGTAAATCATACCTTACTATATTCTTCATTACTCACTTGCTTTGCTTCAGTACCCTTCAGTATATATACAGGCATGTATGCCTGCCTTTTCACATATTACTATTCTTACTTCCATACTTTACATTCTCATTTCCATGCCTTGTGCAACATTGTTGCATATCTTATGGCACCTCATTCTCTATACAAAAGATTAGTCCTCATGTATGTATTCTCTGTTCAGATTATTGACTAAGTTAGACATACACTACCAGTACTTAAGTTAGTAGTCCAACTGTCTGGTACTGAGCATCTTGGACCCCTACATTCCAGTGGCATGGGCAGGAGGATTGGCACAATGCAAGAATGTTGAAGCTGATGCCACATATGAACCTCAGCTCATTGGACCAAGCTGAATCACCTGAAACAAGAGCATGTGTGCATGTACTTAACAAATTATTATGAGCTGATTGAGACTAATCCACCTGGTATGGCAGTAATCCTCAGAGATCAAGCTGAGGGGTAACCATCACACCAGTCACAACCCTATACCCTACTCCAGTGCCTATTACATAATCAGAAGATGCAAAGTATGGGAATGTAAACAAGAGGAAACAAGTGATCCCTGTTATAAAATATCCATTCTCACATCTTATATACATCACACAAGACAAAAGTAGATAAAACAAGTAGTCAAAGAGAACACAGACTCCTTCCACACATATATGCGCTCAGAATCCAGACAGACACTCATAACTACCATTCTCAAAGAGAATCACTTAGATAGCTCTACTCCTGATGCTTACAGAACATTTTAGATACCACACAGCTACGGCACTTTGGTCCTGGGGCAGGGAAGCACCCGGGTGGCTAAGGGACGGAAGGGATGGAAGGGACTTACAGGGTCAACCCCGAAGGGATCAGACTGCGGTCATGGTGGAAATACAAGGGAGAAGGCATGGAAATGATATAGAGAAGGACTGGAGGACTTAGGAGCTGAAACAGGAGAGATAAAGGTGCATACATGCAGACACGGGCATTGGCACTTACATTGGAACCGACGGAAGCCCTCAGGGATCAGCAGATCGATTGGAAACACAAGAATACATACCAAAGAGAAGGCTCAAGTATTTTCAGAGGTTACTGATCGGAAACGGACAGCAAATATAGGCGACACAGTGATACGTATAGAACGGGACTCGACGCGTCTATCCCAAAGTAGTTCTATTTCTTTCTTCGCTCACAAATCATTAGTATTGCAACTCTGTATAAGAACTAGCATAGTAGATAGTAAAAATTTAGTTCTTCTTGCCCTCTAAAACAAGAACCGCTTCTTGTCTTCACAGGCACTTCACTCATATCAAAATTGTGTTTCCCATCGAAGGCTCGTCGTTCGAGACCTGAAAATATTCAGAGAAGTCATCAGTTACCTTAAGAAGTGTCTCACATTTTTTTGAGTACACAGAATCAATAGCAAATTTGTTATTGAATTTACGAATCATACAGTTACCAGAGCTGACCTCCCGGCACAGGTGCTAAAGGGCCGTACAGACTGCCCCAGGACTCCTAGACAGATACTCGTCCACCACATAGCATATAACATCATATCAGAGTTATATCACACTCCAGATACATCCTCCTTCACGTAGAAACCACCCCCACCCTAAAGAACACTCTTAATTACAATCCCCAAGCTGAACCCTGACAAGCTTCTTCATCTTGTGAATATGAGGGTAGCTTTGAGTATTGTTTGATCCTTTTGTATTCTGATAGGTATCAGGGTTGTGACATATTCAATGATGACTGATCTCACCTTGTCATTAATATCACAGGTAGTACTGAATTTGGCTATGAATTCTTGTTTATGCTCTTGAATCCATTTAATGGCACTAGGCATGTCAAGTCTGAATACAGTTCTTCCATTGGAACTTTTCTTAGGACTGATAAATGTTATCATGGTGTCATCTATAGGCACATAGCTCTTCAGTGGCCTCATTGGCTTTTGCAACCAATTTGATTTCTATTATTATTATTATTATTATTTTTGGTATCCATTGAGGCACATGCTCATGTAGGATAATGCAAAATGTGTAGCTAGCAAGTGCCTGTGGTCAAAGAATGTAACATAATTATATTAGGTTATCTAGGCAGGTCTCTACAATGTATGGATATGAGCATTTCTAAGGGAGTAGATAACAATTTGCGTTGTTAAGTGAAATCAGGTGGCAGATAGGTTTTCTGCACCAGGTGCAAGCATCTGATGCACAAAAGATGGTATTTTTTTTTATTGTCATTTGCTCATGACCTTGCCAATGTCACATTTCAATTCTCATTTTAAGCTGATTTTCAAACCATCATTTTTCGGTCGATTCATGGCATATTCCTTTACTGTTGAGAGCCCCAAGGAAATATACAGGAAGGATCATAATGTCAATTTTCAGACAAATCTGTCAATAAATGACCAAGAAATGATGACTTTAAAATTATCTCAAAATGACAATGGAAAGTTACAATAATGTGCGCGCCGCGGTCGTGTCACACTTGAAGCCACACCACGTGATCAAGACGGATGTTCGATTACACTAATGTCAGCAGCCATTACGCTGCTACGTGACATGGGAAGTTTCCCATGAATTCCGAGAGTTCAGCCTGGATATGTCTTTATCTGGTTAATTTATTCTCATTGATTGGGTTCACATATAAAAAAAAGTCGGAGTTCTTCTATCCATGCCCACCACCATCTTCACAGACGACAGCCGTCAGACTCCTTTCAGACACTGCAAAACTCTCAAAGAATTTCTTCGGCTGATTCGTACGATGGCCACACCAGTTTAATGCCTCAGCTGCCCCTACATTTGCAGTCCTATATGGATATATGGATATTCCTCGTCAAGGTTTTTCCTCCGCTTGACACACTCATTGTGATCGGCGTACGTTCTCCACAAAGGGTCGACACTCGTGGCGATGGAGGACTCATGACATGAAAGTCAACACCGCCGATGCTATTAAATATACCATCAAATAGTTGGAGTCGATGACGAGAAATTAATGTTCTTCCGGGTGATGGTTACCTCATTTTTCGTTTATCTTCTAACTAAGCCAAATACATACCGAAAAAAATGGGAATAGTTATATTATTCTTGAGGCGATTTGTCAATGCTTTCATTAAGGAATAATTGTCAATGTAATAAATCTTGAGAGCTAATGATACTTACCAAGAGTCCTTGACTACCATCAGTTATTCCATACGATGTCAGACCCTGTTTAGCGCCGTGGGGATCTATCAAATTTCACGCACCAGCTTGGTGAAGCAGAGCAGCGAGGGCGTTCCACATCCGGAAAACACATTCCATATCGCTACAAGGAAGTAAGTACCCGATATGATCTCAATACGAGGGAAATTCCTTCGCCATTGGCTCTCTTTATTGGAGAATAATCTTCCCGACCACCGCGGACCAGAACTGACTGATCTGCTCTCGGCTAGATCCGGTTTGTCAAATGACGCAAGCTCACAAACTTGACCTAAAGTGCGGGACTGATAGTCAAGTATAAAATAGACGACCCTTATGGTTTATCATCTGACTTAATTTCATCCGCTTCTTGAAATCTCAAGCCATCAAAATTCTGGTTTTCCGGAAAAGCTCTGTGCCATATGTTACTGCCGTATATGGTAAGGTATACCTCGAAATGTATAAATACCGTGTGGGACAGCAATTGCGGCACCACCCCTGACCATCTGAGAACCCCATTACCATCATGGTCGACATCTCGAAACCCACCCAGGATACTCTCTGGCACAAGGACGGTGTACGCAATGTGGCCTCAATCCTAGGTTCCTACCCGAACGATGGTACGACGCCTAAATATTTCACTTTAGGCGAGAAGTTCAAGTTCTTTCCTGCACGTTTCACAGTTAACAAAGCCTGGGATCAAATATGGCGTTCCGAGTTCACACCCCCATGGGATAGTGGCGATGTACAGCCTGCACTCAAGGAGCTCATTGAAGAAAAGAAATTTGAGATTCCAAAGGACGGTCAGATCCTTGTACCAGGGTGCGGTCGAGGATATGATGTCGCTTATTTTGCCTCAATGGGACGTCAGGTCGTGGGCTTGGATGTCAGTGAGAGAGGTGTAGAGGTGGCTCGGGCGTACGCATTCAAATTACCGATAAAACCAACACAACCTTACTCTTGATATTTCAGATACCTATCTTCTTTACCCGGTGCTATGGGTGAAGATGCGGCATCTCGTGTCATAGTCGGCGATTTCTTCACCCATGTAGCACCTGGCGACGGGTACAGCGTTATATACGACTATACATTTTCCGGTGTGTCTCTTCTCACAGACACTGCCTCATAACACTGGGTATCTTCTTACCTTATTAATTTGGTGTTTCAAGTTGCCCTCCCTCCTACCACTCGCCCCAAAATTTTCCAGCGTTTTAAAGAGCTTGTTCGTCCTGGAGGCATACTTATCGGTTTGGTCTTTCCGATAGACGGTGATCGCCAAGATGGCCCACCATTCTCTATGGGCTCAGATGAATATAACAAAAATCTTACGCATGACGGCAGCTTTGAAATGATATATTGGGCGAAACCAGAGCGTGTGGCTCCCTTCCATGAAAATAGGGAGATGATTGGCGTATGGAAACGACTATAAATATCTTTCTTGGAAAAGTGTTCAACATAGACCGCCTGTAATATTGTATGAATGTTCATCTTGTATATTCATTTGTTAAGGAACGTGCATTGTTGAGACGGAATAAGATTGATGTGTAGACGCCCAATGGCTGTCGAAAAATATACTGGTTCCACATGCATATCACACATGATTTTCCAATGCTCAATAATTACATCTAAAAGAGAGGTATGCTCTTTTCGATGTATACCGCATATCGTATCAACCGGACAATCTTAATCAAGGCAATAGACGTCCGAGTTCACATTGAATAATGTTTTAGTAGATAATACCATACACGTTCCCAATTCCGATGTAACTGAGTAAAAGGTTAAAATCCAAAATAGATACGTCGTGTCCAGCTATGAGATGCTAAAGACGATCCCAATGTCCCCGATATGGCGCTACCCATGACTGTGTTGAGTCAGCTAGAACCAAGTTACCAAACTCTGGGGATTCGTAGCTGTGCAATGATAATAAGTAACAAGGTTGTTTGACACCTCATGTAATGGGAGACTCGGGGTCCTGTTCCTGCTCTCATGGCGTGCCTCTTTCTCCAAGGTTCAGAACCACAAGCAACAGCTAATCGCATTATCCTGAGGGCGGTCAAGGATGGGCGATGACGAGAGCTAAGCGAGTATGGAGGGGATAAAGCCTCAGGGGAATGCGACCTGTATGGTCTGGGGGGCGTTCGTCCTCTGCTCTAGTCATGGAAAAGGTGCGTACTTGTGAAGGTCGAGAACGAGTTCCAATGTGGAAAGGTGCTTCTTCTCTATCACGTCGGAGATGTAGATATGCAGTTCAAATTGGGGTGGCAGTAATATGAACCCGAAGCGGAGCCGCATATCTTGGTAGTTGCCTGAGGTTGTGGTCTATGGGTTGATATCTCGGGGCATTTTTTGAAGGGAAGATCGATGTCATAGGTGTGCTCCATATTGACAGCCGGACGAAATGCCCGCTCGTAGGCATGGAAAGCTTTCAGGCTGCTTACTTGCTGTGAAGCGAAGCCATTGAACAATCGACCACCCCTTGTTCAACAAGAGGGTGCTGACTATTATGCCAAAAATCAAACCTCGTATACGAGACAAGGGGCAGAATCTCTAACCTTCTGTCATCCCAATGCTGAATATTAGGTAAAACTCGGGTTGAGATGTATCCCAGACATCGTGTGCAGTCCTGTACAGACCTTCAGAACCATTCAGACGTAGATCTCGGAAGGTTTTGTTGGAACCTTGTGAGCATGGAGAGGTGCGCCAAGGCATACTCTAAACCTCACATCTCTGATCGTCAGGATGATAGGCAAAAGACGGGATCTCGTTGGATCCGTATTCTTGTGATGCACAATATCATCACCTTGGAAATATGTTAGAAGCAACCATCACTCACATAAAATCCTCATAATATTCCCAATATGTCCTTCATCCCAGCATTTTGACCTGTGGGTCTGGGAATTGTTATCCTGGTGTCTTGTTGCTTATGCCTCTGGATCTGAGCGTTGGTGAGATTTCTGGAGCGTGCTGATTGCTTGAAACCCAACGACGAGGTCCTATGTTTCACACATTCATTACGCTTTGAGATCACCTTCAATTTGGAGCGGACATTGCACCTACTGCGTCGATGGTTGGAGGTGAATGAGGTCACCGTGTACAATATTTTTCCAGTGAGCTCATTGTCCTCCAGCCATCAACCTACTGCGGTATTTTCTGGTTATTATGGCACGTTTTATCTGTGTCAACTGTCCACAGCTATTGTTCCCAAGAATTTCACCCTCTAATCGCTGTGTGCTCTGTACCTACTCCACAGATGGTTAGAAGATAATAAGGAAAGCATAAAATATATTTAAACGGAGAGAGAGCCTACCAATTATCCAGCCATCTCCCGCACTTTCTCGATATTCTTGCTCATTCTATCTGTAGCACCGATGATTCACAAATCAGCTATCATCACAATACCTGTTTTATTCCTACCTTGAATCACGCTGGATCGGTCTATCCCTATGGCTCAATCGGTTATTATAACAGATCGTTTAACGGTCAAGGTGCTATGAGCTCACTAGGGACATGCGTTTTTCGGGCACGATGGAGTTCAAAATACAGACCATTCGTATGCGTCTTACCGCTGACATACTGCTAACAATCCCCAGTTGGACGTGGATGTGGACGAGTGTGAGAACCAAAGGCGGCTTCAGAGCTGCGCAGCTGCTTACTCTCACTCTCACCTTTCGCACACACACACACACACAATGAAGTAAGTACAGTTGATTCTAATGTCTTTCTCACCTGACGCTGCTGGTGCCACATTCAAGTTTGTTTTTCGAGTTCTTCATTGAGCGACAAATTACCCTACCTCACTTTTTGGACATTTGTATGTTTTCATTCGCACAAAACTCCCTAGGCCTCGGAGCCAGGGACGTGTTAGGCTATTTATGTTTCCTCTCCAGGGACTACATTGTAATACCACCATCAAATTGGTTACATATACGAGAGACGCTGCCATTATGTGGAATTATGTATGAACATCTGGCTCTTTTTCGTATATTATGGCTAACTCGGTCATTGGGTAACGTGTTAGAAAATCGAAGCTTTTGATAATATGTAATTCTAGACATTTTATAGGGATAGGCTCGTGGATACAGGGCCTTCTCGTACAGTGACTCAAACTCCATGGTTAACAAATTGCCTACAACGTTGGCCGATGCATCGGCCTTCCTGCTATTCACGTACAAATTGTATTGGACCCGGTTTCAGAAATGGTTGAGAAGTAGGTAGCACCACTGTTTGCCCCATTATCTTCTATCCCCCTCTCGTCCTCGTGGGACGAGTGGGACACGTTTGACCCCATGCATCCGTAAAAGCGGCCGTGTCCATCGTAAGTTTCGTTCAACATTCTTCTGGGAATACCCTCCTCTGTAATGATGTAGAATACTAACCACACAGAATCGCCTTACGAACTCTTCCGATAACTCTTACTAATCATCTGACGATGACAACAAACCACTCTTCACCACCTATCTCGGAGAGGAACATCGCGTCACTGTCATTGCATCGTCCCATCCCGCTACGAGAGCCTGTATGCTCTGACAAATGACGGGGTTGGGCAACGACATTGGTGCACTCTTTATGGACGAATGAAATGAGCCACAAGGATGCCGATCCTATCTCCGACACTGGCCACAGAAAGTATGCAAATTGTGATATGAATGCAATGGACAGCCACAGCTCGATAAATGGACGAGGGTCGATTGGGCTCGTAGTCCCCATGTCGGGAGGTTTCATGCGCACCGACTGATATCAAGTGTATGCAACCTCGCGTCATATATAGCTATGATGTTAACCACTACACCATCTAGTCTACTTGGGTAACCTTTCAGGTTGACTCATTGGATGAAGACAAATGTGTCATATATGATGAGTACAGAGCCCTACTTAGTTATCAGATTTGTCAATACTACTCATATGAAAAAATTGTCTTTGAAGACTTTTTACTTAGAGGTTGAATAGTATGTGGATTAGACAATCCAACAAATAGTCCATCATGTCACCAGTGCAAATGACTGGTCAAGACATCCGACTGATATGGGTCACAACTCTGGAATTTTTTGAGACCCAAATAATGAACTCATGTTCTCCTGCAGAGTTGTGGACTGTAAATCAAATAATTTAATATCATCCCCAAAACTAGACTGATCTCAGGACATTGTGGCAGTGATGGTGAAATCATGATTCATCTGTCAGATCACAGGCCATGCAGCCACATACTCTTTGAAGTTTTTGCTGCACTTATTATCTGATTTTCATGCAACCCTTGATGAAGGATTTGCATTGGATGCACCTCAAAGGGTGGCTGATAAGACATACTGTGACAAATATGGCATCAAGAATCACTGTGGGCTGTTTAGCAGTGCAAGGTTCCATGCAACATAACTGAAGCTTTGGTCGATGCAATGCTATATGTGATGTTGGAGAAAAAATTAAATTGGTGCAGTAACAACCATGCCCCTCAAAATGAACTCAGGGATTACCAGAGTGATACACAGAGTATGATGTTTAACTACACAGATGCCAAAGGTGCTACCAGATGTGCCATTCAAACAGCACAGCATGCATGAAGAAAGTTGTAATATGATGGAAAGGGAGTTGTGCTACCCTTGTACACCTCTGCTGCATTGGAGCCTCAGTCCAACCAACCTGGAAAATGGAAGTCATTCATTGAGCAGGTTCATGAAGGATATCATCAATTTGAGTAAGAGTTACAGAGTTATACCATGCTCAACTGGG
Organism: Gomphus bonarii; assembly: GCA_003316585.1. Classification (NCBI taxonomy): domain Eukaryota; kingdom Fungi; phylum Basidiomycota; class Agaricomycetes; order Gomphales; family Gomphaceae; genus Gomphus; species Gomphus bonarii. Next base: position 5,594 of record QFEC01001776.1, on the reverse strand, counting down.
GGTCCAACAACAAATGGGAAGCATGTTAGTGGTGACAATGGTGGAAATGGCAATAGTATGGATGAAGATAATATAGCACAGGATCCTCACAAAGTCATCAAGGCTGTGAATGGTAAGGAGAGGGTAAGGAAAAGAGCCCTAAAGGCTTGATAATAAGAGTACTATTTAAATCTGGGGATAGGTTTTTGTATCTATATAGAATATGTGGTTTAACTATATGATATGCAATGGGTTGTGATGACGATGGAATATTGTATTCTACAGAAATGGTTATCCAGCACTTTAGTGCTGGTACCAAGAGATTGGTCGGAAGTTCCAGATGAATTGTAAAATCGGTAGGAATCCATGTAGTTAAGTACTGTGCTCAAAAACTTGTGAGCAAGGATATGAATCTGTTGGTAACCTATCTGAAAAAATTCAGATCTCGAATGACAAGTCTGGAGGGTGTTTCCTGATTGGCATTTTAGCAAAGCACTGAACAGAGCAAGGAGCGGACAGGTGATTTAGCATGTATCACTAGGTATTTTACTAGCTAGGATTGTACTAGTTATACATTGTGGTAATTCCAAATTGTCAGTAGTTCAAAAGAGGAAATAAATCCCTTGTGGAATCGAAGCGACGGTGTTCTGTGTCATGCGTAGTTAGGCAGTCGCATATATGCTACCTGGAATATATCAAATCTCTTTTCAAATTGTGCCCTTCTCTTCTATTCTTCTTTTCACTTCAATCCTTTGAGTGCCTTATGTCTGCGGCACATGCTACACTCCCAGATGTGATAAACAGCCCCGGTGAGTGCATATATGCGCTTGTTTTCTATTTTCCCTTGTCTCACTTGACCTTGGACCTTATCCCCTTTGTTCATATGTATTTCCAATGCTTCCCTTAGTTTTCCCTTCGTTCCTGTACCCTCAGCAATCCTCCCTATCTCCAATCCACCCATCCGACCCCATAGTTGTTCAGGCACTAATCAGACCAGAACCAAAAGTCACATGTATCATACATGTAAATATTTGTAGATAATAGAGAAATGACCATGTCCTTTGGATTCTTTTTGTAATTTCTTTAGATAGTATGTATCTTTCTGTCTCCCACACATATACTATGTCTTTTTACTTATATCTTTTTTTTTTTTTCTTTCTTTGGTTTTTAGTCTTTTTAACTATAATAAAAGAAATGTCTCTCTCTGTATAACAAGGCTCATAGCAGCCCTCTAAGAAGTTGTGTAAAATCTTTGCTACCCATTCTTACTATAGTGTTATACCTACATCTGGCTAAGAGTCTCCAACACCATCCACTAGGCCACCTCCCTGTTAAATCCATAAGTAGCTTAAACTAAGGAGAGATTACTGAGGTTTGGTTTGGCCCAATGAACCAAGGTGTTAGGGTTCAGCTTGGAGTTCATTGTCAGTTGTTGTTTCTCATTTATGTCCTTCCATGACTTTCTGTGACCTTCTGGGACTTTCCATGACTTTCCATCACCTTCCATAACCTTCCACAACCTTCTATAACTTTCTGGGACTTTCCATCACTTTCTGTCACCTTCTATGACCTTCCGTGACTTTCTGCTAGGGTATATAAGTGTGACTGGTGTAACGGTTACCCCTCAGCTTGATCTCTGAGGATTACCACTACACCAGGTGGGCTCTCTATGTATTTATTGCTAATAACCTTTGTATAAACTTAGGATTACCACTATACCAGGTGGAAAACCCCCTTATCAGCTCATTAAATATTGGAGTATCTTGTTGTTGTGACCTTGTCAACAGTATCGCCCTCACAGAAGATCAAGCTCCCCTTCAGACAACCTCACACATCTTTTCCATCAGTTTTCACCTCATAAAATGTCAAACCAAACCCTAGAGGAGTATTGGGAGTCCCTAGGTGCTGCTGGTGCCATTCTCAGAAACATGTTTGCCAACCAGGCAGACCAAATTGAACTCCTAAGGCATCAGAATGAAGTGCTTAGAGAGCAGTTGGGTGCTATGCAGAACAATATGACCAGTACTGCCTCAGCTGCCGCAATTGCAGCAACCCAGCATTTGACTACCCATATCCCTACACCCAGCCCCCTTTCTCACCACTCCATCAAGGCAGCTGATCCAGAGAAGTTCACTGGAGATAGGGCAGACACAGAGGGATTCATCCATGCTGTGAAGCTCTCTATCACCCTTCAACCAGGAGCATTCCCAGATGAACAAACAAAAATGCTATATGCCCTCTCATTCATGTCAGGGGGCTCTGCAGAAACCTGGGTGCAAAATGAAACACAGGCTATCATTGATGGGACCTCTTCAATCAGTACCTTTGATGAATTTGCTAAACAGGTTGAAGCAGCCTTTGGAGACCCTAATTGTGCCAGAACAGCCCGCACCAAACTGCATGAACTCAAGATGACATCTAGTATGTCAGCAGATGATTATACTGCACAGTTTGAGATCCTTGCAGGGAGAACAGGCTTTAATAATGAGGCACTAGAGGATGCCTATGCACAAGAACTTCCAGTGACAAGATCCATGCACAACCATTTCTCTCATCCAACCTCAAGGCATGGAAGGAAGCCACATGTCAGATCAACTGTAACTATCACTGTCTCATAGAAGTTAAGAAGGCACAAACACCTCATGGTTCCCACTGCACTGTCCCAACCCACACTGCAGCCACTCCTGCCATGCCCACACCCAGCACTGCTACACCCATGGATATAGATTCCAATCATTGATGCATCAAGACTTGAATATGCTACAACTGTGGCAAGGAAGGCCTTATTTCCCCAGCATGCCCAGAGCCCCACAAAGAACATGTCCACACCAACCTCACAGGAGCTGCACTTACAGACATGATCTCAGAGTCAGTAGCAGCTGCTCTAGATGCTCATTATGCAGCACAGAAGACAAGGGTCCAAGCTTCAGAAGAAGGAGGAAAACAGGGTTTTTAGGAAAGTCAGCGGTGAAGGACATGCCCTGCTTGACAAATTGATTTTCAGTTCTTGAAACATGTATGCTAGGGAATACTAGAGACATGCTACAACCATTTCCAACTGAAATCCAACCAGTCATGCCTAAAATCAAACCCACCACCCCAAACCCTGAAGAGCAACCCCTTCCCCTTCTCTATGTATGCTCTGCTGACACTCACCAGTGCACCAAGGCCCATTTGAAGGTCCAGTCTGTCAATGCTGGACATTCCCTTACAATTGATGCACTCCTTGACAGCAGTGTCACAGGAATGATTATTGATGTTGAATTTGTTTGAGCAGAAAGGCTCAAAACCCGCCACCTTCCCTGTGCTATACCTATCTATAACATAGATGGCACTCCTAATGAGGCAGGTTCAATCACAGAAGAGGTTGATCTCATCTGCACATATGGACATCACACAGAACACACTACATTTCTAGTGACAAGCCTGGGGTGCCTAGCAACCATCTTAGGACATACCTGGCTCATGGAGCACAATCCAGAAGTTAATTGGCACTTGGGCAAGGTGAAAATGACTCACTGCCTGGAATCATGTAGTATTGAACCAATCAAAGAGAAACCTTAAGTTGAAACAGTACCAGACATTGAAGAAGACCACATGGACCTTCCTGGTCAACACACACATTCCACAGCTGAAGAGCCATTGTATTCACCTGAAAACAGAGATAGACTCTTTGTAGTCTCTGTGGAGGAGGACCATGAAGAAATTGGTGCAGGCTCAACTGTCTCACAACAGCTTGCCCAAAAGGCATCAGAGTTCACACCCACTAAATCCTTTGAAGATCTAGTTCCAAAACCTTATCAGGAATTCAAGGATTTTTTCTCAAAAGAGTCCTTTGACAAGCTTCCCCCACATAAACCCTGGGATCATGCAATTGAACTGATACCAGGTGCCAAGTCCTTTAGCACCAAGGTCTATCTGATGTCTCCCAATGAACAAAGGGAACTAGATGCATTCCTTGAAGAGAACTTGAAGAGTTATAAAATTTGTCCCTCTAAATCACCCATGGCATCCCCAGTCTTCTTTGTAAAAAAAAAGGACAGTGGCCTCCACTTTGTACAAGACTACAGGAAGCTTAATGATATAACCATCAAGAATGCTTATCCCCTTCCTCTTGTACCAGATATCATAAATAAGGTTGCCACTGCCAGGACCAAATACTTTACAAAACTAGACATCTGCTGGGGATATAACAATGTGCACATAAAGGAAGGAGATGAGTGGAAGGCTACCTTCAGAACAAACTGAGGTCTATATGAACCTCTGGTGATGTTCTTTGGTCTCACAAACAGCCCAGCCAATGAAATGATGATGAATGAAATATTCAGGGAGCTCATTGATGAGGGAGTTGTAGTAGTGTTCATAGACGACATACTCATCTTCATAGAATCCCTTGAAACCCATTAAAAGACCATGTGACTAGGCCTTGAATTCCTTTGCTCCAACAAATTGTATCTGAAACCAGAGAAATGCATATTTGAACAGCAGAAGGTGGAGTACCTTGGACTTATCCTCTTGGAAGGGAAGGTGGCAATGTACCCAGTGAAGGTAGCAGGAGTATGTGACTGGCCAACCCCACGCAATGTCACAGAAGTGAGATCCTTCCTTGGATTTGTCAACTTCTATCATCGATTTGTGGATAACTTCTCTCACATTGCCAAACCCCTGAACAATCTCACCAAAGCCAATACACAATGGTCCTGGGCACCAGATGGACCAGAGCAAGCCACCTTTGTTAAACTCAAACACCTCATTACCTCTACCCCTATCCTTGTCCTCCCAGACCAGACCAAACACTTCCACCTAGAAACAGATGCCTCAGCATATGCGACAGGTGCTGTATTATCTCAAATCTTTGATGATGGGAAGTGGAGACCCATCAGCTTTGTCTCAAAGAGCCTTTCAGACACAGAGCGTAACTATGCCATTAATGACAAAGGACTACTCTCTGTCATCCAATGTGTAGAAGAATGGCATCATATCCTAGAAGGAACCAAGTACAAAATTGAGATCCTCAATGACCATCAAAACCTCACCTACTTTCACTCTGCACAGAATCTAAACCATCACCAAGCTCACTGGTCACTCTACCTCTCTCATTTTGATTTTGAATTGATCCACAGTCCTGGTCATCATTCAACCAAGCCTGATGCACTCTCAAGATGTGTAGATCATAAGCAGGGGGAGGAAGATAATCAAAACCAGATTCTACTCCAACCTAACATGTTCCACATTAATGCCACAGGTGCACAACTGGTGAATGGCGAGACTGACAAGTTTCTTGACAGAGTCAGGGACTACACAGACCAAGATGAGAAGGTTGTAAAGGCTCTCAAGAAACTTGGGTCATCTGGAAATCTTCAAGGAGAAGAGTGGTCAGAACAGAATGGTCTTATTCTTTACCATGGCAAGGTATATGTCCCTCTTGACTCTAAGCTACAGCATGACATTGTCAAGGAACACCATGATGCAAGTACCACCAGTCATCCTGGTCACTGGAAGACAACTGAACTTGTGTCTCAGAACTACTGGTGGCCTGGAATTGGATGGTATATTGTCAAATATGTAAAGGCCTGTGACCTCTGCAATAGGACCAAAACCTTCCCAACCTCCCC
>QFEC01001767.1:11685-31340 GCA_003316585.1 Gomphus bonarii | reverse complement strand
AGCCTGAGATTCCTGAATCTGGGGAGGCTGGGGTATGTTGAGGACAAGGGGATACTATTGCTGGCAGTATCGACTCTGTAGCAGAAACAATGGATGAGGAAAACATAACTAAGAGGGGAAGAGACTGACTGTTGTGGTGTGTGAGCAGCCCAAGAGTGCTTAAGCTTGGGAGGGGTGTGTGTCCTTGTTGAGGACAAGGGGCTATTAGGGATGACAGTGTAAGCTCTGTAGAAACAAAGGGAAATGGGACAAGGAATATAGAATTAATGGAGGAGGAGACTGACTTTCTGCTTCCCTGATGGTCAGTGACCCCATCTGTATAGGTGCCAGATGTCAGGATGCTCTGATAATAAGAGGCTATGAAGTAAAGAGTGGAAAACGTGAAGTGGACAGAGTGCCAGTTTATTCATGATGTTAGCTGTCCACAAAGCTAGGTCCCATTGACCCATCATCTTTAATAGAGGGCAGTATAATGCTGCATGTGAGTCAATGGACTCAACCTCCTTTGTTTCTAGTTTGGTATTTCCACCTCATCCTTTAGCCAACATGTGCACCATGTGAATATACATATGTATTAGTATTTTATGTTCAGGAATGTTTGATGAACAGTTTATCACTGTGTACTGTGCCATAAATGCTGCTAATTTCTGTCTCTACCTTTCACTTGAAGGCTAATGCTTCTGAAGTTTGGAGGTAGGTGTGTCCTTGTTGAGGATGAGAGTGAGTTTGTAAGGCTGTTGTAGCACTAGATGCACCATATAGGGGCTGCATGTGGCATCCTCAATGAGATGATTTTTGGATCATAGTGATAAAGGACTGTGAGTCTGTAGTAGATACACTAGTTTAAAGGAATAGGATTACATAAGAGAAAACAATAATATCAACTAAGTACCTCTGACATCATCCTTCCCTTGTGACTCCCCAAGACAGTCAGATATGCATTTAGGAGGGACGCAATCCAATGACAAACACATGTTGCAATGGGTCATAAGATAGCTCATATTGATCCAGGCAAAGGACAATTAGATACTTACTCTCCATGCTCTCTACTCTCCGTGTTCCCATTTTGGGCTGGATGGTATGTATATATATACCAGCCCATCTATTGCACACTAGGCATCTGTTACTCGCATTGACTGATGATGTATTGGTCTCATTTGATGAGGTGTCCATTTCAGTCTCCTCATCATGTGAAGGATTGTCTTGATTGTTGTGTTGTTATGAGGGATGCTGCCCTTGCACTGGTGGTGATTGGCCCTGAACATGGGCATGCCACCATTGCATGCAATCTGGCCTGGGAATTGGCAGTACAAGATTCCTGAAGCCAGGGAGGCAAATGTGTCCCCATCAAGGACAAGGGGATACTATTGCTAGCAATATCAAATCTGCAGCAGAAACAATGGATGAGGGAAACATAACTAAGAGGGGAAGAGACTGACTGTCATGGCGCATATGCAGCCCAAGAGTGTTTAAGCTTGGGGTGTGTGTCCTTGTTGAAAACAAGGGGCCATCAGGGATGGGAGTATAAGGTCTGCAGAAACAAAGGGAAATGGGTTAAGAATTAATAGAGGAGGAGGAGACTGATGTTCAGCTTCTCTGACAGCCAGAGACCTCAAATATCGCCATCTGTATAGGTGCCAGATGTCAGGATGCTCTGATATTAGAGGCTATGAAGTGAAGAGTGGAAAAAATGAAGTGGGCAGAGTGCCAGTTTATTCACGATGTTAGCTGTCCACAAAGCTAGGTTCCATTGACCTATTTTTATAAGCATCTTTGAAATAGGGCAATTAATGTGAGCCAATGGACTTGAACCCTTTGTTTCTAGTTTGGTATTTCCACCTCATCCTTTGGCCAACATGCACACCATGTGGTAATACATATCATGCTATAAGTAAACCAAGAGCATTTTATGTTGAGGAATGTTTATGAACAATTTATCAGTGTGTGTAGTGTTGTAAATACTGCTAATTTCCACCCCCAACTTTCACTTGAAGGCTAATGCTGCTGAAGCTGGGAGGTGTGTCCTTGTTGAGGATGAGGTGTTCCTCAGGTTATTGCAGCACCCTATAGGGGCTGCATGCAGCAGAAAACTTACATCTATGTCTCAATGAGATGATTGTCAGATTGTAGTGACAAAGGGCTGCATGCAATCTTAGCAGCCTGTGGATGAGTGGATACACTAGTACATTTTAAACCAACAACAGGAATAGGATTATACAAGAGAAAACAATATCAACTAAAGTACCTCTGACATCATCCTTCCCTTGCAACTCCATCCCCACACTAGACTTCAGGATCCACAGTTGAATGTGCATTGAGGAGGAATCCAAGTGATGACAAACACCTGTCGGAATGGGTTGTGAGATACCTTGTAATGATTCAGGAGAAGGACAATCACATCCCTGCTCTCCGTGTTCACTACTCTTTGTGTTCCCATTTTGGGATGGGTAATATATACCAGCCCATCTGTTGCCCACTAGGTGTCTGTACACCCCTCACATTGACTGATGATGTATTGGTCTTGTTTGATGAGGTGTCCATTTGGATCTCCTCATCCTGTGAAGGATTGTAAGTATTGTTTGGTTGTTGCAAGGGCTGTTGCCCTTGCACTGGTGGTGATTGACCATGACCATGAGCCTACTGCTGTTGCATGGGGTCCAGCTTTGGAATTGGGAGCCTGAGATTCCTGAAGCTGGGGAGGCTGGTGTATCCCCACTGAGGACAAGGGGATACTATTGCTTGCAGTATCAACTCTGCAGCAGAAAAAATGGATGAGGAGAACATAACGAAGAGGGGAAGAGACTGCATGGTGTATGAGCAACCTGAGAGTGCTTAAGCTTGGGAGGGCTGTGTGTCCTTGATGAGGATGGGGGGCCATCAGGGATGGCAGTGTAAGCTCTCCAGAAACAAAGGGAAATGAGTTAAGGGAAATAGAATTAATGGAGGAGGAGAATTACTTTTGGCTTCTCTGATGGCTAGGGACCTTAAATATGGCTGTCTATGTAGATGACAAATGTTGTGATGCTCTGGCATTAGAGGTGATGGGGTGGAAGAGTGGAAAAAGTGAAGTGGACATAGTACCACCTTTATTCACTATGTTAGCCACCCAAGAAGCTAGGTTCCATTGAACTATTGTTATAAGCATCTTTGATATAGGGCAATATAATGCTGCATGTGAGCCAATGAACTGGAACCCTTTATTCCTAGTTTGGTATTTCCATACCTCTCCTCCTTGGGCCAATGTGCGCATCATGTGATAATACAGATGGATTATGCCACAAGTAAACCAAGAGTGGTTTATGTTTAGGAATGTTTTATGAACAGTTTATCACTGTGTACTGTGTCATAAATTTCCACCTCTACCTTTCACTTGAAGGCTAAAGCTGCTGAAGCTGGGAGGTGTGTCCTTGTTGAGGATGAGGGGGAGTTCCTCAGATTGTTGCATCACTGTATAGGGGCTGCACACAGTGGAAAACTTACATCTATGTCTCAATAAGACGATTGTCAGATTGTAGTGACAAAGGGCTGCATGTAATCTTGGCAGCCTGTGGATGATACACTAGTACATATTAAAACAACAACAGGAATAGGATTACATAAGAGAAAACAACAATATCAACTAAAGTACCTCTGACATCGTCCTTTCCTCATCCTTCCCTTGTGACTCCATCCCCACACTGGACTTTGGGATCCACAGTCAAATGTGCATTGAGGAGGGATCCAAGCGATGGCAAACACCTGTTGGAATGGGTTGTGAGATACCTCGTAATGATCTGGGAGAAGGACAATCATATACCTACTCTCCATGTTCACTACTCTTTGTGTTCCCATTTTAGGCTGGGTAATATATACCAGCCCATCTGTTGTCCACTAGGTATCTGCACACCCCTTGCATTGACTGATGATATATCGGTCTTGTTTGATGAGGTATCCATTTAGAACTCCTCATCCTGTGAAGGATCGTAAATGTTGTTTGTTTGTTGCAAGGGCTGTTGCCCTTGCACTGGTGGTGAATGGCCATGACCATGAGCCTGCCACTGTGGCATGCAGTCCAGCCTTGAAATTGGGAGTCCAATATTCCTGAAGTTGGGGAGGCTGGTATGTCCCCATTGAGGACGAGGAGATAATATTGCTGGCAGTATCAAATCTGCAGCAGAAACATTGGATGAGGAGAACAGAACTAAGAGGGGAAGAGACTGACTGTTGTGGTGTGTATGCAGCCCAAGAGTGCTTAAGCTTGGGAGGGCTGTGTGTTCTCATTGAGGACAGGGGGCCATCAGGGACGGCAGTGTAAGCTCTGCAGAAACAAAGGGAAATGGGTCAAGGGACATAGAATTCATAGAATTAATGGAGGAGGAGACTGACTCTGCTTCCCTGACAGCTAGGGACCTTAAATATGGCCGTCTATGTAGATGACAAATGTCAGGATGCTCTGACATTAGAGGCAATGAGGTGGAAGAGTGGAAAAAGTGAAGTGGGCAGAGTACCACTTTTATTCATGACTTAGCTGCCCAAGAAGCTAGGTTCCATTGACCTATTGTTATAAGTGTCTTTGATATAGGGCAATATAATGCTGCATGTGAGCCAATGAACTGGAACCCTTTATTCCTAGTTTGGTATATCCACACCTCCCCATCCGCCAACATTGTGTGATAATACATATGGATTATACCACAAGTAAACCAAGAGTGGTTTATGTTAGGAATGTTTTATAAACAGTTTATCACTGTGTACTGTGTTATAAATTTCCGCCTCTACCTTTCACTTGAAGGCTAATGCTGCTGAAGCTGGGAGGGAGGTATGTCCTCTTTGAGGATGGGGGGGAGTTCCTCAGGTTGTTGTAGCACCATATAGGGGCTGCATGCAGTGGAAAACCTACACCTATGGGTTGTAGTGATGAAGGGCTGTGATAGTGGGCAACTAACATCTGCAACCTCATTGCAAGTGTTGATTATCTTTGATGATTTTTATGAAACTCACAAATTTTATGAGATTATTATTAGCCAAATTATTCAAGACTATCCAATACAAACTTTCCATCCTGTTATCAGGTGGAGCTGACCTATTTGGCATGCATGTGTACATGTACATGCATGCATTTGTGCATTTTTCGATGATTATCAGCCTATATGGCTACTGACTACAATCTGATGCTCAAGATAGTTCAAAATGATTTTTATGGTATTTTTCCATATTTTTTCAAATGCCATTTACGATATCAATTGTTATTTTGCTGTGATGTACACCCGAAGTGAAGTGCTCGCACAGAGGCATTTATGGGCATTTATGGGTGTTAAATCATCGAAGTACTTCTCCATCCATCACTCTTGATCCTATCAACTTCTATTCTTCAAGACCGATTCAAAACATGTCAATACACCTGCTGTGTTAATTCCTATCAAATCCAATCATCAGAAAATCTGCTATTCATCATTTTTCTGATTAGGACAAATATAGGCATATGAACATTTGCGTATTTTCATAAGACTGGCACGAGCCTGGCCAGCCACCAGCCTTATGAAAAACATTTAGTTTTTGAACATTAGGTTTCTAGTATGTACACTATTATGTTTTATTGTTCCTTTCTTTCCCCAATCCCTGTATAAATATTTTTCATGTATGATGTCATGTACACATCATCCCCCCATGTATCCATGTCTCATTATTTTTCTTTGTTCCCTATTTGTACATTATTTAGTGTAAATAATGTAAAAAGAACAACTGAGCTGTTGTTGATCTTTGACTATTATTCTGTGAACTGAGAAATCAATTTTATTGCAACTTTTCCCTACATTCTTAGGCTCTTAATCTTGTCAGTGAGGCCATCATTATTTATACTAAACCAACGACTACGATCTAAGGGGATCAGGCATCCTAAATAGGCATCACCGAGTCAACCCCTAGTTTGAATATTGATTTAGTCTCCTCCTATTTACCTCCAAACTCACTCCACAACCCAACTCTGTAACACCTCTGTAAATACAAGGACAAGACAATGTAAGAGGGTGCAACACATAAGTTTAAGCCAAGTCCTTTTGACTCCATACCCCCGTTCAACTTCAATAGCTCAACCACTCTAGAAAACCTCCATACAAGATGTCTTTGACCCCAGACTTAACAATACCACCAGAAGGAAGGAGGCAGATGTGACTCATTGAGCATTGTTGCCCCCTCTTCAAGAGTATGGTTACATCACTCTGCCACTCCATTTTGGTGTGGCTCATTGCACACAGTGTGTTGTCTGACAATGCCTTCAGATATACAGAACTTGTCATAACTAATGTTCTTATACTCTGACCCCTTGTCATAATGCTGTCCTTTGATCTTCTGCCCAGTTTGATTCTCTATATAAGACTTGAAGACTTTGAAGGCATCCAGGGCACCTGATTTCTGTTTTAGAGGCAAGACTGCAGCCAGTCTGGTGACATTGTCATTGAAAATGAGCTAGTACTTGTATCCCTCTGGTGACTGTACAGGCATTGGACCATGTAAGTCAATATGAATAAATTCCAGAGGTTTAGTAGCACACTTTGTTGCTGATTTGTTAACAATTCTGTGTTGTTTACCAGCAATGCATGGTTCACATATGAGGTCTGGGTTAATCAGAGACTCAAGAGTCATACCAGATACAGGTTTATTGGCCATCAGCCACTTCACATCATTGTGTTTCAAATGTGAAAACCTCCAATGCCACAGTATCTGTCAGGGGACAGCCTCCTGCCCACTAAGGTCTATTCTTTCCCCTATATATATCCTCTAATTTCTACCTTTATCCCTTTATTGATTCTTGAGTTTAGTCCTTACCTATCCTTGTTTCACTGACTGTGACATGACTTACTCACATCACAGTCACTAACTATATAGCTGGTTATTTAGGTAAGGGGTCCTCACCTTATTCTCTTCTGGACCCCCTTACCAGGTATGCTATCTATTGTATCTAGTTCTCACTTTCTACAATACACTCACTTTCAGACCCCCTTACCAGTTGCCTGTAGAGGCTTGTGGGTAGGCAGAGGGTCTGGGACCCTTTGTCAGGCCTGGGGAGCAGGCCTGGGCTGGGTGGTGTCCCGCTGGTTTAAATCCCAGCAAACGCACCTGCAGAGCCAGTGTGACTTGCCCTAACAGTATCAAGTCCACAGGACAGATACTAATTAAGCTTGAAAACTCTGTCATAGGAACAGTAATGCCACCCAAATGAGTAACATTATTCTTGCTGACAGTTGCTGTGAAGATAAGCTGATGGTCCCTTTTGAAATACAGCTCCCCCTTCAGGATAATAGCTGTAAAATTGACTTTCTGTGTAAGATGGATGACAGAAAGTAAGTTGTTACACAGTTGAGGTACATGTAAGATTCTTTCCATCTGCAAGTTGGATTTTGATAGTATGTGGGGTGTAAGTTGTAAGCCAGTGATGATGTGGTGTCATATGTGAAGAGGTGCCTGTATTGGTGGTCCAGTCAGTACTTGCAGTAACAAGCAGTGGTCCAGTTGGACTTGTGCTGTCTGAATGAAGGGCACTTGCAGGTCTAGCAAATTTAGCTTTCTCCTCTGTTTTCTCCTCTATATTACTGGCTTTATCTGCCAGGTTTTTGGTTTTGGTTTTCCTATTAGCCTTGTATTGTGCCTGAGCCACCTTAACTACTCTGCAGTCTTCTGTTTTGTTGAATATTCTACCCTGATCTGATAAACTGGCCCTTTAGTGCTAGTATCAGGAAAATGGACTGAAGTTCTGAGCAACTTGTAAATTTGCTAGAAATACAAATTGTCCATCTCTGTGCTCAATAGATTGGGAGAAATTTCAAAATAATAATAGTAACCTATCAGAAAAGTTTCAGATCTTGAGGGATGAGTCTGTGGGGCAAAGTTCCTAATCAGGATTTTAGTGAAGCACCAAGCAAAACAAGGAGCAAACAAGCAATAGAACTCATTAGACTAGAGTATTACCTATTAGACTGATAGTACTTATACATGAGATACATTTCCAATCAATGATGGAGAGAAAAAGGAAATAAAACTACTCTGTGAAAGAAGCAGTGGGTTTCTATGCCATATTTAGTTAGACAGTTGCATATAGGCTACCCAGGCTATTAAAAATAGACAAAAATCATTGGAAACTGTCCCCTATCATTTTCTTCTTCTTCTCTCTTTATATTCTTCTTGAGCTTCCTATGAGTGCTCCACATAATATACATCTAAATACAGTAGATAGCCCCACTGAGTGCATATATATGCACATTTTCTGTTTTACCTTGTTTCTCTTGACTCTGGATCCTCATCACTCTCATTATTCTGTATTTCAAATCCTTTCCACTTCTTTCCTTATGTCCATTGTCCCAGTAGCTCCCCTCTCCTTAGTTCCATTATCCCAATCCCATAGTTACTTGGGTGCTTGTTTTCCCAAAAGCAAATCACCATGTCCAAAATATAAGTAATAAAATCATAGAGAAGTGAAAAATCATCATAGAGTCCTAATTATTTTTGAATATCCTTTGGATCTTTGTTTTCTTTTATCTCCCACACATATACTAAGTACTTTCTTCCTTTTTGTCTTTCTTTCAAGTATTCTACCTTTTTTGTTCTCTAACTAAACAATAAATGAAATTCCTCTCTTTATTTATAACATTGATGAGTAAAGCAAGAAATATACTATGAAGGGGGATATTACTACAGTACAGAGAATGATAGTAATGATCTGATTGATCTGATTTAGTAGAGTAAACTGTCTTATGTTAGCACTACTAAACTCACTCCATCAAGAAGTGTAATAAGCTACCCTGTCACAAATGAGGGTCCTGAGAAATGGTGACTTGTACTCATCTATATACATTGTCCATGCCTTGTAAAGCATTAGCTCATATAGGATGGACTTGGTTGAAATTACACTCACCATAGTTATATACCAAGCAGACAAACAATGTAAGCCAATAATATTTAGTAACCATTACTATCACACCCAGAAAGGGATAAACATTAGATAGCATTGGAGTTCCATAGTTGTTAGGAAGTACTTGCTCAAAGACACAGAAGAAACCAAGTTTGACAACAATTGAGGGGAATGAACATACTACACAAGATGTGGGCAAAAGTGCAGCTATTATTAATAATAGAAGTGGGGGTGACTATCAGTGCAGGGCTATAGCAAGAAAGTTGGTCATTTCCCACTGGCATACCTCATGATTATGGTGTCTAGGATGTAAGAGAATCTGGCACCTGGAATCTCATACTTTGTTAATATGTCAAGGATAAATAATGTTGCTTTGGCAAAAGATGCATTTCAGAGATGATGTAGTATTAGCAACAGGAGATGTATCACCAGAGCAAGCTATATTTACATTCTCATATAAAATGAATTTCTGCTCCACCTCTTCATATTTGATGGTGGGCATGTTTATGAGACTACTGACAAAAAAAAAAAGTATTCTGCTGGTAATGCTTGGATGAGTGACATAGACTTCAATTCATTGTCCAGATCTGATAGTGTGAATATGACTGGATGAAGATGTTTGGTCAACTGGGAGACAGTTTCTGTTGTGAAGTATGACAGACTAGGTTTCTGACATGGGGTTTGGGGAGTAATATCTATACTAAAACTCTGGAAAATGGTAGGAAAAATAAGAGTAAAATAGGAATGACTTTTATGATATTTCTATTCTATTTATTGATAGGGAAAATGTGGAGTAATTGCTATTCTACTTGGGCTAAAATCCTAGGTTCTGCTTTTGCTTAGGGACCATCCCAGGAAACTGGTCCAGGTGCCAAAGCACTAGTTTACTGATTTGTGGCTCTTCCACAAAGTACAAATAATATGGAAGTGTGTGAAATAATAGTAAATATTTCTGAGAACATGGCTGTAGCCTCAGATTCATGGTACAGTGGGTTTGTGACAATCTAGTCCTAAAATGGCAAGTCCAATGTCTGGTGCTTAACCTTTGATTTGGGCACAGATGAGATATTCAAGTATAACTTGAAGTTTAGTAGAGATGGGAATGTAGAAGTATTTTTCTGTTCACTGTTGTTCTGTAGATACATTGAGCTACTTATAGGAAATGAGAATTGTTTGTAAGCTGAAAATAATTCATGGAACAAAATAGGAAGCAGGCATAATATGGCCATGTGTAGTACATATGCATATATGTGGGGAATGTGTTTTGGAACCCAAGAAGCTGTGACAAAACTTTGGTGTGAGCAAAGCCAAGTCAAGTTCTCTGACAAGATACAGAAGGACAATAAAAAGCACTTGCACAGGCTATTTTTATGGAGAACCCAATTAAGAAGTTATACTCCAGAGAATCAAGTAATCAGTTATTGCAAGAGTATTACAATAAAGATTAGTATGACCTCAAGTAGTTGTACAAAATGATTCTACTGATTCTGATCTGGGTCTTTGTCCAAAGATAATATTTAAGGGGGGTCTTGTCAAGTGTCTCATCAGCTACATATAGAATTAATAGTTTAAGTAAGTTAAACTATTAGTTCTAAACTAGTTTAGGTTTATTTCCATTTTATCTAATGTTTTTCTGATTTAGTTCTTATTCTAATTTTTATGTATTTTAGAAGTAAGGTTAGCCTGCCACTTCGGTAGCAAAAGCTTAGATTTACTCTTTGGAATAAATCTATTCAACGGGTCTTTGGACCTGTTGTTGAAGGGTGGGTCCCAGTCTTTGGACCAGTTACCTAAGCAGACATCGGTCCACTTATGTGAGTGCTAGTGGTACTTGCTTAATCCTGTGGATTGTTATGGGTGAAAAGATTGCTTTATTTCAGCTGCAAACTAGGCTTTATTTATACTATTTCTGAGCTGATTATATAAGTAACTAATTAGGAAGGTCATGGAATGAGCTAGAAGCTTGTAGAATATCTGAGTCACCCTTGGAGTCACTGACACTAAAATAGAAAGAATATTCCCATGACTGGTACTCTTGTGACTGGTCATGTCATGAAATATTATAATTATGTAAGTCATGCGCTGACCTTTTATGTAATACTTATTATATAAGCCCAGGAATTTGTTGTACAGTGTGTACTGATAACTTGAGCCAGGAGTTTGGTGCCACTTTTGTATATTAGATAATTGACACCTAGTTGTTGTACATTGTGGGTCCACATATTGATAGGTGAAATCATTGATGTCTTTAAGGGTTTCTGAGAGCTTAGACCATTTGATATTTAAGAGTTAATTACTAGAAGTAATTCACTCTTTAAATGGCCAGCCAAAAAATTATAATATTTTTTTGTTGTCAAGATATGACTGATTTAAGTTGGAATTTTCCTTGGAGGAGAGGTTTGGATCTTGCAGACTGATTTGGTTTGGAAAACTGACTAGAATAATTCCTTAATCCCCAACAGAATGTGATCAGAAAAATGTCATAGGGAGGAAAATAGGAGTATGTAGTGAATGGGAAAATAATTCATATGAGAAAATGCTTGCCAGCCAAGCATTTGTTCCTCCTATCAATTCTGAACAGTGATGTGGCCTGTGAAGTTAGGTACAGGGTCATGTGGATAGTATTCACCTAAATGTTTTCCTAAAATCATGGAAATATTTGTGTAAGCTCTTTATATCATCTATAAGTTCTCTGTGAAGTTTCTCTTTGAGCGGAATAGAACTGGGGGAGTTATTGCATTTTTGATGATGTGAAGTATGTAAAAATACTCAGGATTTTGTTCTTTTTATAACAGTTTCTATTTTAGCCATCAGATTTGACTCTCCTCCTTCCTGATGCTAATCATGGAATCATAGGCATTGAATCATGTAATAAGAAGTTGTTGATTGTGGACAGTCTCCAGAGTCTGCCACACCTTGACCAGATCATCTCTATACACTTCAATGTGAATACACTATGAGACTTCAATTGAGCTGGTAATGATACCAGCAGTAATATCCACTCAATTCCACCACTCTACTTTTGCTGCTGGTGTTATAGCTGCCTCATCTGGTGCTTTCTCATCTCCAGTGACAATCTGCCACACTTTGGCCCTCTTGAGCACACTTTCTGTACCCCACACCCAATTCTTGCAGTTGGACCCATTAAACTTGTTATCCACCCCCAATTTACTGACCTCTGCTGTTGCACTCATGTCTGCACTAAAATAGTATCCTAACCCAGAGTCAAAATGGTTGTTCTGGGTATAGCTCAGTCCTAATGATATGCAAGCCCTTTCCTACAGGTGGAAGCAATATATAGCTTGGCCTGATAGAGGATAAGAAAAAAAAATAGTATGCCTGATAAAAAGAGTGTTATAGCAGGTATTGGACAGTTGTGGTGGTATATATGCATGTTGGGGTTGTTCACAGTGTATGGGTGCTTAAATAGATGCCCAAGTGTAGGGAAAGAAAACTCAATGGGGTATGAGCCACCAAAACACCAAAAACAATGGAATCAACTGGATGCATAATAGGTGTGATGAAAAAGTAATGCTGGAGGGTGCTGGAGCAAAGATGGAAGATAGGGCAAAGTTATGTGTAGAGAAAAGGCCTAGGGCCTATAATCTGTTGTTGAATTTCCCCAGAAGTGACTGGTTTGAATGTGAAATTTTGTTATAATTCAATGAAGGAAAAATTTAACTACTCTGTAACTCATATAATGCAAACACATCACGTGATATGTTGTGGTGAGCTTACACTATCTCAACACACCTTCTTGAGCAAAGCACCACATAAGTCAGAATGCAAACAACTCATCTGAACTGAGTGCAATAGCAGCTGTCTCCTCTTTCCTGTCTAGACACTGAGAGTGAAAGTGCCCTTTCTTCTTCCCTTTTGACAACATTGGTATCCTGTTGTCATTCTTTGTTTGCAAGCCATGTGATAACATTCTCAAGTGTAATGTCTTCTGGATGAGTGGCATCCAGCATAACAATGATTTGGTTGTAGACTGTAGGTAGTCCATTTGTGAGCATGAAGATAATATCATCATTGGTCACATCCACTCCAATAGCCTCTAGTCCAAAATGCATGCCTTTGACCCTGCCAATTTATGATGCCATAGTTTTCACAATCTCTTGAGACTCATTAACCTTCATCCTTGCATTAATAAACATGTGTTGCATAGCTAGCTTTGAACCAAAGCCTCAGGCCTGATGAATGTGTCATAGCTCTGCCCAGACCTTCTTTGGGTCAAGATCCTTCATGTGAGACAACTGACTGGCTGTGACCCTCTTGATCATCCTGGCCCTGGTCTGCCTCACTTTCATCTCATACTCCACAATGGCCTTCCTGGCACCAACTGTATCACCTTCTTGAACCAGAAGGTGAATAAGAGGATGAGTCAGTACACTCAAGTCATCCAATATGGGTGTGGTCAAATTTCCCTGAAAGTGACTGGTTTGAGTGTGGGAGTTCATTATAATTTGACAAAGGAAAAATTTAACTACTCTATAACTTATATAATGCAAACACATCACATGATATGTTGTGGTATGAGCTCACACTATCTCAACATCTGTTGGTGGTGAATTCTGAGAATTACACTGCTGAAGAATGAGTAGGATTACTGGAGAACAGAGGGTGAATGCTCTATCAAAGAGAGGATTCCCACATTCTCCAGGGATTAATGGCATATTTGCTTGTGTGATAAGTGCCCATATAATGAACAATAAACAGGGATAAGAGTTACATTCAACAGATATTTTCAGCATATTACATGATTCATTGCCAATAATATCAGGTATATAGCTAAAATTGCTAAAAGATTGGGATAGTTTTTTGAGCCATTGTACTTGTGATATTTGGGTGATATATGACAGGTACATGATATAGGTGTATTATAGATGATGTAGATATGATATCAGAGTGATATCTTCTAGATCTGGACTTGTAGTCTAGACTATTTTAGACTAATTGTGACATGAGTTGACCTTGAACCTTGACTTAGACTTGACTTTATAGACTTAACTTTGAATATTGTTATTTTACAGAGGGGGACACAAAGGCCTTCATATGCAAAATCCTTGGCAATGATGATGTGAGGAGATAGCTGAGTCAGTTGAATAACAAAGTATGGGAGTTGGGAATACTGAAGAGGAAACTATAGAGAAATAACAAAGCAAGAACTATCACACTAAG
Source organism: Gomphus bonarii (assembly GCA_003316585.1). Classification (NCBI taxonomy): domain Eukaryota; kingdom Fungi; phylum Basidiomycota; class Agaricomycetes; order Gomphales; family Gomphaceae; genus Gomphus; species Gomphus bonarii. The sequence goes on along the minus strand of QFEC01001767.1, from coordinate 17,275 downwards.
TAAGGATAGGGGCTAAGATCTGAAACAACAACCAAATATGGAAAGATAATAAGTAACAACAAGAAAATACTAGTAAATTTGGAAAGTGGAATGAGTTATATTAAAACAAGTGAGTCAATATAAAAGTATAATAAGAATGTCTACTAATAAGCATTAGCTGTTAAGAATGTAGGCAAGCAAGGTTCTTATGTAAGCTTGGTGAGGTTGAAAGTTCAGTTAGGTTTAGAGTAGGGCTTGGCTTCAGCTTATATGCTATATTGTCTAGACCTTATAGTATCTCTAATTTCTGAGAGTAAGGTTTACAGAACTGAGTAGTGAATCTTAGTCAATTTTCTGACTACTGAATCACTAATTAATGTATATATTATATACTAGTTTAGTATTTCAAATAGTTATCTTGATTTTGAATTAAAGAACAAGGGAATTCCTAAATGGGAACTAAAACAAAGGTAAGGAAACAAGGGGGAGTCAGAACAAAGGAAGTAAGAGAAGTATTACTAAGGTTGTTATAAGGTTCAATGGAATTACTAAATAAGGAAAATAGCATAAGCAAAGGTATTAAACTGAATAAAAGAAATGCTGTGAGCAAAGTCTAGGCTCAAAGGGCTGAATAGGCAGAAAAGGCTGAAATGGAGTTACTAGAAAAGGAAAAATAGTTACTTACTCTCCATAACTAAGTAACAGGAATCTAGCTAGTGAGATCCTAATAGTATCCCCTCCTTATGGCTGAGCCTATGAGGCCATAGTGTTTAAGTTTGGGAAAAGATGAGGTTGAGTTCAAAATTGAGCAAGGTTGGTATAAAAAGCAGGTAATTGACTGGATGTTAGCCATCACTTTGCTATGTCATCCAGCTATACCATAATACCATAAACCACAATGACCACCCATTGCTTTCATCTTTGATGGGGAGCATGTCACTGGTCCCAGCAACCAACCATCAAACAATGTTAATGTTGATGAGGGGATCACTAGTACTATCAAAAACATGTGAGGTTTGCATAACATGTGAGAGCTGTGGATTGAGGGATCCACTTACAAGAGTTGAAAGTTATGTGACTGAAATTCTAATACCTCAGTAAGGTTCTAAACTTTGATAGTGCTTGCATCTTCAGTCTATGTATAACATAAACAATACTAATATCCTCATCATATACTATAATACCAATTGCACCAGGCTCTCAGATAACTTAACTTGACACAGTGTGAGGCTTGCTGAGTATTATTACCTTCACTTCAAAAATTATCAAAATTCTTGCATATGAAAATTTATCAACCTCTATGGTGATGTGGACTTCAGAGCCTGTGTCTGATACTCTAAGCAAGGTGTGAAGTGTAGCATATCTCAGAGGGGTAAGGGAGTGTAGAGTGGGAGGAGTGTAGACAAAAAGTTGAGAAAGAGTAAGAGTAAGGTGAGCAAGGTGAGCAAGGTCAGAAGCAAGGTTGAGGAGCTAGATGAGGAGAGACTCAAGAAGAAGGTGAGATCAATCAAGGAAGCTTTGGCAAGGTCTTCAATATCACCACCATTCCCCAGGCATTTAGTGCCTTTACCTACTCCACCCCTACATCCCTTATTCCTCTCACCCTTGCCATCTCTAGCTAGGGCAGCAACTCCACCTCCTAATGTAAGGGTTACTCCATTAGTATCCCTTGCAACCTTGCCTATTATTGTGCTGATAGATACCATCTGTCAGCTCTCTGAGGTTATAGGTGAGTTTTGGGATGAGTTAGCTGAGGTTTGCAAGAGAGTAAATGAGTTGAGGGCACACAGCAGGGTGTATCAAATGGTAGTGGAGGTGTAACTTGACAGGGTGAGGAGGAATATGGTGGGTGTTATGAGGATTACAAGGGGTATGGAAAAGAGGTAGATTGGGAGGAGGACTTAGAAGAGGGGGACATCTATGAAATGGGGAGGAAGTTTAAGAAGCAAGTAATATCAGGGTTCTAAGTAATTTAATTTTTTCTTAGATGTGCAAGGGAAGATGAATTAGTAAAAATGGACTTGTATTAGTGAAAGAATAACAAATGGATAGAGGTCTAGGTTTAGATAGGTAAGACTTATGAAAGTCTTAAATGAGCTCAGAAGTACTGTTAACCTCAGTGATAAGGATCCACAAGGTTTCTTCATCCATTCCTTCATAATCTGACCTCTATACCAAATATTGTTAGGGAAATTGATTAGGTACTTTGGATTGGATTTACTACTAATTTAGTGAATTTATCTTAAAGGATTTTACTATGACTTGGGGTTCTCGGTGAGCTAACTATTGCATGCAATGCATGAATCTGCATGTGCCTATCAGAGTTTTAAATGCTCCAAACCTTCAGCTAGGAGGTTATAAATGGATTGGAAGTGTTCTAGCAACTAAAACACAATGATAATAGGTAAGAAATATACCTATACTTGAATATATCAATGAGGGACTGTTCCTATTGTGATATCTGTGACTGGGAGGCTAGCAGAATAAAAGAGAGCAATATTTCTAGATATTGTCTCAGTAAAGGGATAAAACTAGAATTCCTTATTGTGTAGTATAAGAACATCATAGCTTTGTACAAGTAAACTAATATGAAATATTGGAAATGATTTGAAATGGTTGGAAATAGACATAGGGGGCAGGGGAAGAAGATTGATCCCATGTCAGCTTGGTCATGATGTAAATGAATGAAAATGCCTTCTTATGATCTTGGATAGTGTTGGGTATTTTTCTTGTGACTAACTAACTAATAGAAATGTGGGGGATGAGTCATGGGCACTAGGGAATTGGAAATAAAAGAAGGGGGAATTATTTCTCCTGTGAGTATTGGAAATTCAATAGGAAAATGATTATATATCCAAAAGATGGATTTATGCACCATTATTCATTTGGAATATCTTTATATATATCTTGAAATGTACACTGTGAAGTTTAAGGCTAGGGGATGAAGAATTCCAGGTGTAGTGAGTATTTTAATAGCATGGGTAGGGGGAGGTGATGATGTTTAGGGGACTTATTAGCTGTATTTTATAACAAATATAACAGTTACAGGTATTGTGTCTATTGTCAATTTTGGAGTCCAGAATCTCAGAAAATTTGAATTCTGGCTCACTGTCAATGATAACTCAAGGCAGAGAATGTTGAGTATGGTTTAAACTAGTATTAGGTAAGGTTAGTTCAAGCATTCAAATGTAAAAGACAGGATATATGACTTTCATATAATCTGGGAATTTCAAAGTAACTGGGTGAGTATGTAATGATTGTAGGAAGTGAGGTCTTGTCTAAGCTTGGCAAGGTTGAAGCTTCAGCAAGGTTTGAAGTAGGCTTGTGTGAGGGCAATGCTATTGACAAGGTTACAACAACAAGATACTCTAATATTAAGTGAGCTGATAAGGGTAATTTCCACCTGGTGTAGCGGTAATCCTCAGTTTATACAAAGGTTACTTGCAATAAATACATAGAAGCCTACCTGGTGTAGTGGTAATCCTCAGAGATCAAGCTGAGGGGTAACCGTTACACCAGTCACACTTATATACCCTAGCAGAAAGTCACAGAAGGTCATAGAAGGTGATGGAAGGTTCTGGAAGGTTCTAGAAAGTGATAGAAAGTGGCAAAAGGTCCCAGAAAGTCATGGAAGATGATAGAAAATTATGGAAAGTTCCAGAAGGTCATGGAAAGTTATAGAAGAATGTAAATGAGAAACAACAACAGCCAGCGATCTCCAACTGAACCCTGACAGCTTGGCTTCAGCTTATGTATGTTAGGATCTTGCAGGCAAGATCTCTAATTGCTTAGTCATCCTGGTTAAGTAATATTTTTGCATTATTGAGTAATCTCACTCAGCATATTGTTTTACTCAGCTTCAGAGGCTGACCTCACTCATATCATTTCCTTTATTCAGTTAATGTTAAGAATGGGCCAAGGCAAAGTTCTTGCATGAGGTTGTAACTTTGATAAGGTTCAGACTAGGGCTTGGCTTCAGCTTATGTGCTATACCATCCAGATCTCATCATATCCCTAATTTCCAAGGAGCAAGGTTTGACAAAAGAATCAGGGTAATCTTAATCAATTTTCTGACTATTTCAAATGGTCATAGTGATTCAAATCAAAAGAACAAAGGGTTTCCAGAATGGGAATTAAACCAAAGCCAGAGTGAAACATGGATGAATAAGAATAAGGTTCAAGTGAGGTGTGTTACAAAGATTGTTGCAAGGTGTAACAGAAATTACTAAATAGGGAAAAAGTATTGTGAGCAGAGAAACTAGGTGAATAAAATAAATGATGGAAGCAAGGTCTAGATTCTGAGGCTGAGTAAAACAAGGGGCTAACAGGATTACTCAAATAGGTAAAAAAATTACTTAATCAGGATGACTAAGCAATATCCTAACATGAACTTCTCTGCTTATAATACTTTTCCTCATTTAGTAATTTCCATTGAACCTTGCAATAATGTTTGTAACACACCTCACTTAAACCTTCTTCTGACTCACCCCATGTTTCACTTTGCTTTTGTTTTAATTCCTGTTTGGAAAACCCCTTTGTTCCTTTGATTTGAAATTACTCTGACTATTTGAAATACTAATCTAGTATATAATATGTATGTAAATTAGTAGCTTGGTAGTTAGAAAATCCACTAAGATTTACCCCAAGCTTTTGTTAAACCTTGCTCCTCTGAAATTAGGGATACAATCAGATCTGGAGAGTGCAGCATTGAATACTGGGTGTGCAGTGAGTGTGGAGTAAAGTTGTTTTGATAGTTGTGACTTGCTCTTGGACCTTTCTCCTGCCTGTCATGATAATAAGAGTGCTTAACTATATAATATGTGATAGACAATGGTGATGAGAAGATGTTATTCTCTACAGAAGTGGCAATCCGGCACTTTAGCGCTGGTACCGAGAGATTGGTCAGAAATTCCAAACAACTTGTAAAATCAATAGAAATTCACATAGTTGAGTACTATGCTCAAAAACTTGTGAGCAACAATGTGAAACTATTGGTAACCTATCTGAAAAGTTTCAGATCTTGAATGACAAGTCTGAAGGGCATTTCCTAATTGGGATTTTAGTGAAGCACCGAACAGAGCAGGGAGCGGACAGGCAATTTAGCGTGTATCACTGGGTGTTTTACTAGCTAGGATTGTACTAGTTATACATTGTGGTAATTCCAAATTGTCAGTAGTTCAAAAGAGGAAATAAATCCTTTGTGGAATCAAAGCAACGGTGTTCTGTGTCGTGCGTAATTAGGCAGTCGCATATATACTACCCGGAATATATCAAATCTCTTTTCAAATTGTGTCCATCTCTTCTTTTCTTCTTTTTACTTCAATCCTTTGAGTTCCTTATGTCTGTGGCACATGCTACACTCCCAGATGTGATAAACGGCCCTGGTGAGTGCATATATGTGCTTGTTTTCTATTTTCCCTTGTCTCACTTGACCTCAGACCTTATCCCCTTTGTTCATATGTATTTCCAATGTTTCCCTTAGTTTTCCTTTCATTCCTGTATGTCAGGGTTCAGTTGGAGATCGCTGTCTGTTGTTGTTTCCTGTTTATGTTCTTCTATAACTTTCCACCACCTTCTGGAACTTTCCATACTTTTCCATCATCTTCTACAA